>OY856412.1:338027956-338180456 GCA_963693085.1 Alisma plantago-aquatica | reverse complement strand
AAAATTTGATAATAAAGAACATGTTAATACCAATATAGATCGTATCAATACAGTCGTGCATCATTATATCATGTAGATGAAAAAAAAAATTAGAATTAAAATTGAGAAGTAGATAAGCAAGACAACATGAACAAATTTCTTAAAATAATAATCAGCAACCAACCGTTAGGTTGGTAAAGGTGGTAACTATTGAGTAGTTGGGATTAGGCGTTTTTTGGAATCAAAGGAAAGTGAAGAAGGTTTTGCAAAATAACTTCTCCATAATTGTTCCACATGGATAACATCTTATGGATACCTAGCAAAAAATAGTATCATTAATATACAAGGCTCACAGGCCGTGTTAATTACAATTTTTTTAATGCGCCTGAGATGTGGGTTACATAAACTTTTCACAGATCTATTGATTTACCATACTAAAAGTGAAAAATCAATTCTGCCAATATCTTTTGTTTTACTACCAAGCAAACTCTTCATACGGAAATATCCATCTCGGTGAACTATTCATGGATCGAATCTTTAATCGGGATATATATCAATCTTTCGGTGTAAGCCTACAAAATTGTTAGATCTTCTGGTTCACGGTACTCTTTTACCCTGTCTTCTTGGTTCCAATGTTACGTCAAAGAAGCCCATTACCAGGAGCATCAAGCTTGGGATCTAGTTAATTCACATCAGAATAAATACCGGCTTCTCAAGCCCACTGGACGTGTTGGTTTCGAGATACTAGGGAGTGCTGGTCTCTTTTGGCTCATCTTATAATTCTAAGATGATTGGGGAGCTTAGCATCCCCTGATTTGCCTGACTCCTTTTCTCATCTTACAATGGTGAATATGTTGCTGCTTGGAGGCTTCACTTCACATTGATGATTTTTTTAGCATAGGAAGGCAGAAGTCATGACCAGCTTCAGTCCGTTGTCATCCTATGCGGCCCTTCGTTTCAGCGATGAAGCAAATCCAACTTGAGGAGTTTTTTGTTTTGTTTTGCAGATGTACGACAGCAGAGTACGCAGCTTATAGTGGATTAGGTAATTAATTTTTTATTTAAATTTCATCAGCTTTTGATAGCAGGGTTGCTGCAGATCCTGATTCTTAGCAGGGTTCACTCACACGTCGCCTTGAATGCCGGTCTCAGTTTTGTTAAATGACATGTTGGTTTCCATTGCAATGACTAAAAGGGGATCACTCATATGGGCCCTGTTGCACGGAGCTTGCATGGAGTAGTCCGCGGCCTGTGGATTTTGGGTGCCATGTCAACCTGGTGTAGCCGGCTAGAACTTCCATTTTAGAAGTAATGATGATCGACCCCTGCTCTTCTTCAAAATAAAGGCGTCGCTCCACAAAGAATATAAATGTCACTGATATGTACAAGTTTTATTTTACTTTTCTTATAGAATGATGAGTCATTTCAATATAAAAGTGATGTTATCGTCCCTTTTCCTATTAAGATTTTGTCTCCTATCAATTAAGATAAGAAATAATATTTAAAAATATTACGAAAGTGAAAACTAATGTTAAACTTGGTGTCAAAGACATTATTCCTAGTTTCATAATCCTTGTAGAATAGTAGAATAGTCGTACTCTCCGATACTGTCTTACTGGAAGTTTTTCTATCTATATTAACATGGGTAGCTAGGCGTCAGTGGAATACTATGTTCCGTGTGTGTAGGTTCTAATGTGTTGTAGCTTTGAGTTTGCTAACGTTGGACAATATTGTGCGCCAGTATTTTAGGCCAAAAAGAATAAGAAAGGATTACGAGATTCTATTATAGGCGCATGATTATGAGAGAGCAACAATTCTTATAATCTTCTTGAAGTTGTTTAATTAAATTTTACGGTCTTCTTCACCAATTTTGTTCTCTTGTTGGTTGTTCGTTTGAAAATTATTGACTCCGTCGAAAAGGGTTGTTCTTATTCTTCTCGTGCATGCTCGGGCTGTATCTTACATAACGAATTTATTTTGACGTGAAGCTTTCACATATTACTTCAATTGTTGTCATAGCAAAGTTGCCTTGAGAAGATCACAAAGTATCAGAGTCACATGAAAATATGACGATGTCAACAACTACTGTTGGGGAGCACCCAATAGAAAATCTTGATGACAACATCATTATGAAATTAGGGAGTGTGAATCTACATGTCGTGAAATATCAACACAAGGTGGAGTCATGCAATTCACTTACAAGGGGTAAACGACCATGGAGGGTAACTGGTCCAAGGAAACATATCGACTAGTTAGATACTACCTAACCAAAAGAGGAGCATTTGAAGAGAGATCTATCCATACAGGAGGCATAGACGAAGCAGTGGCACTGGAGGTGGGTGTCATGAACCTGAAAAGTGTCACATGTGTTCAACTCTCAAGTGCAGTCGAGTGCGCGACTACAATTTCAACAATGAATTTCAAGCTATCAACTACTGGAAAGATGAAGTCATTGTTGGACTACTACATTGACGCGTACACTTACGTTCTACGCACGGTAAAAACGTGTCAACACCATCTTCCTCCACCATACCATGGTTGTTGGCCATGAAACTACACCTCTCTCACCAACCACCTACATCCCTTTTCAAGACCAATCAAACCCCCCATTAATATTCTTTCTTCTTATTCTTCATTTCCCTTCTCTTCTTTTCCTTTTCCACGCACCACAAGTCCCTCTCCACACCCTTCTTCTTCCTCCTGGTCCAACATGTATTAATCCTAGTGTTGCAATGTGGCATGCCAAAGGCCAATTCCTCCCTAAGATTCCTCAACAAGGGAAAGCATTTATGATGTCTTTCTATAGGCTTTGCTACGTTGGTCCAGCTGAATGTTGACCTCCTCTATGGTCTTGAACTTTGCCAGTTGTACCAGCCCCAGTAGGCCAGTAGGCATCTACGTGTCGTGTGAGATAGAATGACTGTGGAACATACATGAGAAAAGATGATGCATTAGAGGAATCAGTTTGTTGTGGACTATATGGGCCAGAAATCAAGGGTTAGATCAGGTCCTCAATGCCCTCTCTTTGCCTCACTCTCTCTCATGTCTGTTGACTGGTGATAGGGTGACCATGGTGGACCCATGTAAGCCCATTCATGGCATACCACGTCACCCTCCTTGGTAATTTAATATCTCTCTCTCCTTTTTCCTAATTGTAATGTTAAAACATTGAAAAATCATTAAAAAACTTTATATGGCCAAAGTAGACATAAAAAAAATATCATCTTCAGAACACAATTTATACCTCAAAGTAGTTTCAGTACCTATCTCTTAAAGGAATCAAACCCGTGTCTTCGACATGAAAAGATGATGTCCTAACCACTAGACGAAAGGGACCAAAAAGAAAATTCCTCATATACCTCAGAAAAGTGAAGTGGTTCATTTTCTTTCTTCCCATTTTTAGTGCTTCTGATCTCCCAAATTGTTTGAACATATGATCTTTTTATATAATAATACTATTTAATGATCAACCATGATCTTTCATGACTTCAGTCAACGTTTATGATTAAGACCAATAATATTTGATGCATATTGAGCTATGATTTTACCTTGACCTATTTGTAGAACACAAATATGATCTTTCACTCTAGTATTACTTAATATGCACTTTTAGACTAAATTATTGATTTCAATGGTGTAATGTTCTTTCTTTGAATCATTAATTATCATATATTATTTACACTACTAGATCCGTAACTTTATTTTACTTCTAGACATGAATAGTGTTATGAATGATCTTGATGTATATGTAATGGATATCTTAACCTTAAAAGTGTCTTTATCTACTATCACTTGTAATGTGGATAGTTCACCTAGACCTAGAGTCTGATGTTGATACTTGAACTATTTTGAATAAATGCATGCATGTTTGGAACTTTAGAACTAAGAATGAACTCTTAGAACCCTAGTCCTAGAGGAACATCCACAAGATTTAAATGATGTTTATCTTATCAATATTGTACTGATCTAAGGTCGCATATTATATCTTTTTGCATCTTAGGTCTACTTTTATTGGGCCCTCCCTAGGAATCTTTCTGAACAATCATAACCTTTCCACTTATCACAAGACATGCTAAATATCTTGACCCTAATATGAAATTGCCTTATTTTTATGTATTCTTGAATTAATGCTTGGCTACATAGTTACTTATTTGAGATATTGTTCCTATGAATACTACTTTCATGTTTGATTATACCATGTTGACAAAACTTGAACATATTATGGAAATCCATTATATAACCCTTGTGTGCATGCCTAAATTCTCAAGGTAAGGGAAAAGTTCGTTTTGATATAGGGTTAGATCATTGACCTTGGTCTTGAGGTCCCTCATGTAGAAATAGGGTGACATTTAGATTTATAACCCTAAATTTCCCTCATGGACCTTTCCTTTGAAAGTTGGTCAACAACCTAGTATCGATATAATGGAAAATGAAATTGTAGAAAAATGTTTTCCTAAAAGAAAGTCATTTGATTTTTATTTCTTTACTTCTTACTTATTGTAATGTATTTGTACAAGCTATTTATATTACTATGAAATTGTATTTACATGTTGTTTTTCATGACATACTCAATGCACTCATATTTAAATTTTTGTTTATAGAGTTTTTAGATGTTTCTCAATGAAGATTTGTTGAACACATCATCATGATAACTAATCCATGAAATGAAACCCCAATGGGATATCCTTGTAATGATATGGGTACATGACTCCATCTCCATTGTGTATCTTATCTTATCTCTTTTGGTTATGTGTTGTCTCTTTCTTTTGCCTTAGAGTTTTTTGATGCACTTACAACTTTATGTTATATTATGTTGATATGGAAATCTTTTGCCTTCTTGATATATATTTCTTGTGTGAAATATATTGTGCCCTTCTAGGAACTGATTCCTGGGTCCTCTCACCTTTGGCTGAATCACCACTAGGACTTGGATTTGGGTAATAAATGGTTTTGTTTTGTGGTATTTACTCACATCCAAAACATTATTTGAGAATAATGTGACTCAAGGTCATCCAATCTATGATGATGAGGATACAAAAAGTAATTGAGCATCATACGAGACAAGGCCACATTAGAGTGCATACGATGAATAAAGGTTGAGATTGGATACATTAAGTGTATCAAGATAATTCAATTGTTCAAGAGGGCGTTCATTGAGTGTAAAAGAGCATTAATGGAGTGAAGATGTGTGTTGTTGAATGAGAGAGGAAAAGTCACTTTGTTACATCCTTCCCTCCTTAAAGGGAATTTCATCCTCAAAATTTGTCAAGATCAAAATAAAAGGTCATTCCAAAATTCCATCATGTTTTGGTAACCAACCCTAGGTGTTAAGTCATCCATACCATGGGGTGAAATTTCAAATTGCTATCATATGATTATAAAAAATGAAGATTGTACCCTGATCAAATCATAGATTTGGGCATTACTTAGTGTCATGTCATAAGACGCCATATTTTTAACATTAGGGTTTCACACCCTTTAATCCCATAGAATTACAGTTTGTCTCATTTCAAACCATTTCATAGTTATCATATCTCAACAATACAAAACAAGGAATGTTCTAGCATACCAACCCACTAGATATGTGTAGCACATGATACATGCAAAATGTATAATACATGGTGCTAGACTTGCTAAGGTTGTATGATAAAAAATCTCATCTCATATCCTCAAAACATAATAAAATCCTCCAAAATGAACTTTGGTCATCATGAAGCGAACTCATATCATTATCATCGAAGTGAGATCATCTAAGATATGTACTAGCCTATCATTTATTGTGGCTCTGGGCCAACTAGAGACTACATCTACCATTTAAACACTCTCATATAACATGATGTCACATCTCTTTCTCTTATTTTACATGAACTTTCACTACCTTTCAGCATGTGGTGGCATTTTTCAAATATACATATATACTAATTCTTGAAATATTTTTTCTCCAATGCTAAAATGAGCGATGAAATCACCATATTTATTTTGAATAAAATAAAATCCCAAAGTGAGTTTCCACAATCATCAGGAAGTCTAGTACCATGACACCTAAAGAACTATCAAGAACATCTTGTACACTTGTGTATCTACCATGAGCACATATCACAAACATAAGTCCAATGTTTACAATTTAAAGGAGCTCCCTCTTCTTACCTCCATAACCCGAAACACATACTACATGATAGGAAGATAAGAATATAAAGGTTTCAAGAACTACACAACACACCTAGTTCTAGAACATTTAGGTTATAACCTAATGCTAACTCCACATAGTCCATAAAGGAAACTTATTATGCTTCTTGTGTTTATATGTAATTTCAAGTTTAGATTGTGTTTCATGGTAAGAAAATGCTTTGATTATCTATTGTTCATTCTTTGATACCATCTGTCATGAATCTGGAATCCCGACTACATGAATTGAATGTAATGTCGAAGAGAAAATGTGGAAGCATGAAATGCTTAGCATACACAAACAATTAACTAGATGTATACACCAACATTTCTTAACATTTAACAAGTATTAATAATAGAAACAATTGTTGCATATACTCGAAAATACATATTTGAGAGATAATTATACAACTTTGATCATGTACACTAAATTTGGATTTTACAAAAGGTATAATGTAAACACATTCCATATTCTCCCAAGCTATCTATCAACCTAAAACATATGAGAAACACGCCCATCAACACATAAGGTGCTAGTACATGGGTAGAAAGCTACATATATCTAATGTTTTCATAATTTTAAAAGCTTTGCATAAGTAAATGTAGAATAGAAATAAGGATATGATATGTCCTTTTTTACCAACATCCCTTCAGACATTGTCTGTGAGGATTTGTAAGGATCAATTCCATTAGATAACATTGTTTTATACATGAGGGACCTAAAGTGACCAAAGTATTTGACTAAATAGTCACGGAACCATTTATTACCGAAATCCTTACTTCAAATGACTAGAAATCAATGGCGATAGGACCTAGGCATTTATCCCTAGTATGATATTATCAAAGTGCGAACGTGGAAGCATGAAATCTTGAAATCATTGAACAAATAAAAAAGGCACCAACATAATCCCAACATTCAACGAGTATAATTAATGGAAATATATTTTATTACAAGATTTAATTAGAAATTAACAGTGTACATGTCTTCTCCTTTACAATAGTTATGATCTTATACAAGTAAACCTAAACATATACTCACAAGCCATCAACTCCCAAACTATCAATTAACCTAAAATATACATGAAACAATTGGGTCAACACACAAGGTGTTGAGTATAGGGAAAAAAAGATATATATAAGATTTGCATAGTTTTAAAAGATGTGCAAAATTAAACAAACAAGAAATAAATGAGTTAAGTATTTAGAATGGTGAGAACCCATATTTTAGTCAATTCAATCCAATTATACCATAAATATCATGCACAGTAAGGTCTTTGACCAGTTTGTCATCGAAAGGGTTCGTGAGGGTGCTCAAGATTTGCTAACCCTATTTGTAAGTGACGTCAAGGCCATCTGTAGGATCTAACCCTCATATCAATGTGGTCCTCCCTATCTCGACAACTCAAGAAAGATGCCCAACCTTGTTTACTTATCTCAAGACTACAGGTAGGTGCAAAAGATTTTTATAATGAAGATCTATATTATGTGTTCAAGTTATAAAATCAATGAGGCAAACATCAAGTACAATATTAGAATAGTACATGGAAATATTTGAGAAAGTAAACATGCATACAAACATATCATACTTAAAACAAGAAAGTCATAACCATATGATTATTAAAGCCCATAACTAAGCTCAAATATTCATAGCATATTCTTGACCATCAAGATTACAAGACAAACCTAATTAAGAACAAGATCACATTCATGTATTAGTTCTCATCATTAACCTCAATTTAGCTTTATATTTAGGGTTTTGGCCAGATTATGTTCATGTTTGGTTTAATACATGTTTAATGATCTTATATTAAATAAGAGTTAATCATGAAGGTGTGGTTCAAGTTTCATGTCATTTTGAGGTTCCAATCATTTTAAATGATTACTTCAAGATTCATGTCACTTTTGTACATTTTAGGGTCCAATAACTGATAATAGGGTAAGCAAGGGAAGGGTTCACCAAGTCATGATATTTGGAAAAGATGTGAGGTTATATATTCAATATATGGATGAGATTAGCATATTCACAACTAAGTGGATGTCTCCAAGGTCTACGCATTACATCCCCATCATTGAGTTCAACATTCTCACATACATGCAAGTGTCAACATAGTTCATCATATTGTCAACATATGAGCTACATGGGACATCCACATCAAAAGGCTCAACAAAAAAAGAATCAACTCTGACAAGAAAGTGGAGTGCATAAAAAGATTCACATTAGTATTAGAGTAAAATCATGGCAAGCAACTCCTATGTACAATACTAGGTCATAACTAGTGGATTAAAAGCCATAAATACCAACTATCATATCATATAACAAACTTGGACATTGGGGTCTATAATCATCATGATGTTATGGAACGAAAGAATAGAATGAATTTGGTGCACAATTGGCATTGAATACCACATTTGATCAATGTATAACATGCATGGTTGTCTATATACCTATATGAGTCACATTCATGGATTTGGTTCAACATAGAGAATAAAGGTGCATAAGATTGATCAAGAATGGACTTTGCTTCATGGAGTGTCAAAACCTACTGATTTCAATTTGATATAAGGATTTGATGTAAATATAAAGTCAATATTAGCAAAAGAACAATGTTCTACATCTAAAGTTCATATAAATATCACATAAGAGAATCAATGTCAACCAAAGAGAAAGAAAGGTAATTAGGGCTTGCATAGTGCTCCAAGTTTTTAATGTGTACTGATTTAATGTGAAGGAAGTAGTTTGAGAAACAATGAACCAAACTTTAAGACAATGATGCATTAAAAGTGCTAAAAAACTATATTTAACATCTTTAGTACCATTAGGGAGGAAAAAAGGAAAAGAAGTCTGAAAATATACTCAAAATGTAGGTCTCATCTGTCTGATCAAATTGATATATAATTTCAATATATTTAACCAAGGGGGGTCAAAGTTATACATTTTAGAAAAATCTTGATTGATTTGGGCTATAAATTTCACATCATGTGGCTCGCATTTCCCCCTCTCATTCATGTCAACTGGTCCAGTAGTGTAAGAATGCTCATGGGCTAGTCCAACCACCATCTCGGGGTGAACTCTGTCTCATGATTGATGTGGGACCTTGGTATTGAGCACCCATCTGTGGTTGGTCATTGGGTCTGTATTGACTAGGATTTGCGGTCGTCTCCCTTAGATGAGTGGGTCATGTTGCAATGACTCTTTGACACAACTTCTAGCCGGGAAAAAGGCTTAAACGGTCCCAAGAAAAACTTTGTCCATCCTCCAAAGAGCTAGCTGAAGTCATATGGAGACTCGTATGTGGTTGTGGATGGCTGAAACCTGGAGCCCTAAAGTAAGGGCTGCAGCATCACCATCTAAGGGTGGTAGGAGAGAGAGAAAAGAGACATGAAAATAAATTAGGAAATGAGGGGAGATGATTGAGGATGAAGAAATGAGATGATTTGAGGCTTCAATCAGACAAAAGGAGGTGGAAAGGGGGGTGAATGGAGGAGGGACAATAGTGACAATGTTGATATAGGGTGTTAGGTAGAAGATGAACTGACACCATTGGACTGAGGAGGAGGGTTGTGGGGGACTTCGATCGATGTCTATCCTTAATTGAGCCCCTAATAAATGTGGGAGGGAGCAAAAAGTCAATGGGTCATGTACCCATGCTTGGGTCCAAATTAGGCTCAAATTTTGAATTAAATTTGTTAAATCAAATGAAATTTGAGAAAATCTTGAAAGGCTATAGCTTGGGCTAGGATGATCCATTTGAGACAAATTTGCATTGTTGGAAAGATAATTTAAAGATCTATAATATGAAACTGATTACTGAATGAGATGATATATTTATTAGATTCAAACAATATTGCAAGATGGTGACATATTGAAGTGTGGAACTTAGCTCAAAAAGGCAAATCAATATCACACATTATATAATTGAATCGTTGATGTGACCAAATTAGGTTATGAAAACACCCAAACTACAAAATTGAAATCAAGTTAAATAAGTGGCTAGTTTATGAGAGAGAAAGATTACAATGGAGTGAGAAAGACCAAGTTTTCACAGAAGCCCTAGTTTGAAGTTTGTATAATGGATATATATATATATATTGTGTTCAAATGATAAAATAATTGTGGCAAAACATTGTGTATAATACATAAATACTACATGCCAATATTTGCAAGTAAGAAAGCATACATACACATCAGGCATTCAATCATGAAAACCATAGTCATATAATTATTAAAATCCTAGGTGTTTGAGTTCATATGTTCCCAACTTGTCCTTGACTATGTAGATCATAAGAAACGAGGTAATTAGGAACATAACCCAACATTAAACAAGGTTCAAATCTCTTAACCATTCTAGTCATGAACCTTGTTTTCCCTATTATGGGTTTTTGGCCTTTAAACATACCTAAATGACTTAAATCTCTTTATAATCATATAAAATGAATGGAACATTGGAATAATTTGAAGATTGAAACACGCCTTCATCATGGACCCTAAATAAGTAAATAATTGTTACAACCCCAATATTTTGGGTTCATTTGGTGAGAAATATAATTTGTCCTATTAATGATATTTGAAAAACAAAGGATATATAATAGCCTTGATGTTTGTGTTGTGGGCTTTATTGGCTATTGGGCCCAAATAACAAGAACATTCAATTATAGAATGAATAATTAAATATTTGAGAAAAGAAAAATGTGGAAACCTCTAGAAGGAAAATCCAAAGAGGGACTGTTACAACCCCAATTTTGGGTTCATTTGCTGAGAAATGTAATTTCTCATATTAAAGATAAATGAACAAATAATGATTGAATGCATGAATTTCGTTACAATAGCCTTGGTGATTGCTTTGTGGGCTTTGTTGGCTATTGGGCCCAATAACAAGGAAATTCAATTAATTAATGAATTATTGAGAACTTGAGATAAGAAAGATGTGGAAACCTCTAAAAGGTAAAGAACTTAATCCAAAGGTGGATTTCGTGCCACATGGGTTCCTTGGGTTCCAAGGAGTCCAAAGTTGCAAAGATAATGCAAAAATAAAAGAAAAGATCAATCAAGTATTTCTTTATTTAGAAAAGAATTGAGAATAATGTAAAATGTGGAAAACATGTGGAAAAAGGTATAATTGAGTTATCTTGGTGGATTTTCGTATCCAAAAGGTTCCTAATATTAAAAGGAACTCTAAATAAGGAAATAAAAGAGAGATAAAGAGAAATCCTCAAAAAGAGATATTTTAATATGAAATAAACATGATAATGAGAAATAATGCATATAGATGCATCTAGAAGGATAATAAGTATCCTTTAAAATGGAATTTCGAAATCTTAGGATTTCTTGGGGTGCAATGAGTCCCAATGGATAAGTAGAAAGAGAAAATTAAATATTGCTTTGTTAAGAAGGGAATATGAGATAATGATGAAATTGTAAGAAATATGTGATGATAGGGATAATGGATCCATATTGGATAAGATTTCAGGTCCAAATAATTTCTATTGGTAAAAGGAATCATAATAAAGAAAATAGGAAAGAAGGAGAGAGAAAATATGTGCTTTTAACTCATTAACTTGAAAATGAAAAAAGGAGGTATTCCTTTTGAATTTCGGTTTCAAACTTGTAATATAAGTAGTTTAAGTCCTTATGGATTTTCCCTTAAAATTTGGGATTCAAAGGATAAGTGGATTGGGAGATATGAATTTTTCAATTTATTCCTAAAGTGTAGAGGGTAATATTATGACTGGAAACAATGCCTTGGCTCCTATTTATTTTCGCGCAGACTGAGGACCGTTTGATTGGGAATTGACGGATCCTATCTCATCTTCTTCCTTCGATCAAAAGAGGAAACCAGGAGAACAGTAACTCAGATCTCGACCAACCTTCCTCTTTCTCAATAAACCACAGCTGCTCGTGGGCACTATCCCATTGTTTTTGGGAGACAAAAACGGACCAAAATATATCCAGTTTTCCGCTTTTCTGGAGAGGAAGGGGATTTTCCCCTTTTGGCTGTTGTATTTGTTTCACGAGGGGCATCCCTATTAGTGTATATATATATACTCAGGCCTACAGTTTTGAGGGCCAGGAACCCTCTCACGATACCGTTAGGAGTCCCCGCGACTCCAATCTAGCTAATCCCTCCATCAAGTCAAGCTGTTTAGGCCACCGGAGTCGCTGCTTCGGCGCCAATAAAGTTGACCCCTATCTCCACCTCCTAGCTCTCTCTGGAAAAGGCAATGATTCCTACATGTTTGGGGAGACCCAACGGAGGGGATCGTGTCACTGCCCCACTCCCAAGAGGCCTAAAGCCGGGAGTCAACGGCGGAGTTGACCCGCCCATGGCCTGGTTTGAGAACAGGAGAGCACCGAAGGTAGGAGATGAAAGGAGGAAAGACTTGTCTGCCCCGGACATCTACGAAGGAAGGTAAGGACAAAATAGTCATTTGTGACTTTAATCCTAAGTTTAGTGCACAGATCCTAGACCGTTGGATCTTAGTGGTCCATGAGACTATGGATCGGGTGGCCACTGATTTTCTCGAATTAACGAAAATATGGGAAAATGACTTTTCTTTGCAAAATTCATAGAATCTTCTAGGAAGCTCTAATGAGAAAACTTTATACATGAAAGTTGATCAAAAAAATATGAGGAATGCACGAAAAACGGTTTGGAAGCCTAAATCAGTACACCTTTGTGAAAGTGTTTTATTTTGAGGGAAAAAGTAATAATTTGTGGTTAGAAACCCTAATTGTTGATAAAGAATACATCTAATCTTGTAAGTGAATAAATTTGAGAACTATTAACTATTTTGGTGATATAGATGTATATTAAACTATTTTGAAAAGGGAGTTACAAGAATTAGGGTTTTATACCTAATAATGTAATTAGTACCCTTAGAAACCCTAAAGTGGGGAAAAAGGGAAGAAAAGATATAGTAATCCGAAATTTTGGGTTTTTGTGATCCAAATCTGATATTAAGATCTTAATGGGAAACCAACTGAGATCATTAGGGTTTGATGAATATGTTGATAAAAATAAAGTAAAAGTGGTGAAACCCTAATTATGGTCGAAACCTTAAAAAGGGCTAGTAACCCTAGGGCACGATTAGACCTATTAGATTTGTAAACCATGATCCATGATAGAATATATTGGATGTCTTTTCAAGATCAACCTGTGCATACTTGCTTGGTTTCTTGATCGATTGAGTTATTTCTGCATTCAATCTACTTAACAAGGTATGTGGTTACGCCTATGAATATCCCGACTTAGATTCTCGAGGATTTTCGAGGTTTTATCGATGACTTGAATTAAATTGTTGGATGCATTTAATTATTGCAAATTATAATGTGAATATGACTATCACCTAAAGATATGTGCCTACTAGCTCAGATCCTAGTCCCCTCTGTAGCTTTATAGATTGACCTAGTAAATGGCTACCAATGGGGTAGGTCCATCAGGTCATTGAATGACTTAGTAAATGGCTACCAATGGGGTAGGTCCATCAAGTCATCATGAGTCAGGGATTGGTCTACCTTTGGGTAGGATCATGCGACTCCATAACCCTTGGTATTGGCTACCTATGTGGTAGGCCATGGGGTAAGGATCTACCATATGAGAGAGGTGGTATCCATGTCCACTGTAGGGACGTTATAGAGAAAGGGGATAGGCAAGGATTGAGTAGTATTGTTTAAAACATAATCTTGGATGTTAAATGATATTTGGTTGATTACATTGTTAACATAGTTGCACAATTACTGTTTTCCCCACATACCAGCTTCTTGCTTATCGACGTTTTGTTTGTCGGCGTTTCAGGTACAAATGAAAAGAACAAATAGTAAAGTGATATATGTGGAATTAAATGAGAAATAACGTGCACAGGAGGATTAGTTAGATTAACATCTTCATGGATAGAAGTTTAGAAATCCCAGTTTTTCCAAGGTAAGAAACGTTTTATTTTATACCAGTTTTCAGTTAGTTGGTAATGTTTATTAATTATTACTGATTATTTGTCGAACCTTTGATCTTATTAATATAATAACGACTCTGACCTTCAGGTCTCCCTTAATTGGGGGTTACCAGGAGGTAAGGTCGTTACAATTGGTATCAGAGCGAAGGTTCCTCACTTAATCTTTAATAATTATTAAATTCTACAAATTCCATAGAACCGAGGGAGTTATTAGAGGATTGTCCGAAAGAATGAGGTGTCTAGAAAAGGATCATGTCTGGGGGATGGAAATATTTTTCTCCATACCGCTAGTCGGAATACAAGGACTCCCGGATTGTGTGACTGCCTGGCCGATGTCTTAGGATGTGACTCGAAATAAGATACTTTTAGGACTCTCTCATCTTGTTCATCCCTTCTCAACTCCAATTCTGTTAAGGACCTTAAGGATTAGGGTTTCCTGTCTTCTCCTCACCCTCTTGAGATATGGGTAAGGTTGATAAGGATTAAGGAATCCTCCACTAAATTAATAAAAAGCATGTAAATAAGACGTCATGGACATAAGCTTAATAGAGTAAGCGTAAAGGAATAGATACATGCTTAGGTCGTATGACGTGAGTTGTCATTTCCCTCAGGAGAGACCTGAGGATAGACCTCCTTGGCAGGAGGATGAGTAGAGAGGGTTAGTCTTGGAGGGATAGACCTCCATCAAAAGTAGATACCTAGCACATCCTTTGAGGATGATGTTAACCCTAACCCTAAGTGAAGGTTAGAGATAGAGATGACATGATGAGTTAGACCGAGTGTCTGGTTGGACATGCCTTTGGGATGCCATACGAGGGTAAATGACCTAGTACCTTAGGCGACCCAACCCTGGAGAGGGTCGTGCGTGCTAGAGCGAAGGATAGCTCCTTCATGGATGAGGATAAAGGAGAACCTATAGTTACCATATGGGCTTAGACAAGTGGGGTATAGCTTGATGAAACCTTGGTTAAGAGATCATGATGGATGGATTATGAAATAAGCATAAAGGGTTATGAATGATCTTGAGCAAACATAAGTTTGAAGCATAGGTTTCACCCATGTGGAGGTATGCTAGTGAAGCTTGATCCTTCATGGAGAAAGGACCTCTAGTAGTATGGTTGGATGTGGAGTTAGCTTTAGATAGAGAAAGAAGGACTCAAGCAAGAGGATTGGAAGCTTAGGAACAGTGGGTAGTTGGGGATGATGCGACCTAAGTGGATGATAGTGGTTGCCTTATGTTTGATCCCTGAAGGCTGATGATATCTTGGTTGTCTTTAGAGGAACCTTCTGGTACCCATGGTATAAGTGAGTACCTGCTGGATGGGATAAAGAGTGCCTTAAACCCTGAGGAGGTTTAAGTAACCAGTTGTGAGGCTGTATACCTAGTTGGTTTTCCTGGAAGAGGACTCAACTCCGAAGTGTTGCTCGAGTAGAAGGATCATGGAAGTACATGACATATCTTGGACGTGCTTGATTCGTGGTTAAGAGATTGAACATATAGTTGGATACCCAAAGGTGAACATAGGGTTCATAGGCCTAAGAGGGGAAGCAGTGTATCCAATTCTCATGGTGAATTTGAGTCTCTATAGTTTCGAGCAGGGTACTCTTAATGCGTAGAGGAAAGGAAACCCCTTAAGGTAAGGGTGTGTTGGACGAACCCCTCACAACTAAGTTGGTCTAATGTTGAGAATGAGAATAAGTATGACCTATCATTGTTCAATAGGTGTGCCTTAGCAGCTGCTGAGTTAAGCATGCTCATGTGAAAGTAGACCCTAAACATAAGGATGCTTGTGACCTTTGTTATCCAGGTGTAGTTTCCTCCCATACTGGGAGAGGGACCCGTTAGTAGGGTGTACACCAGTTTTGTTGGTTTTGAGGTAACCTAGAGAGGTTTCAGAGGATCGTGTGAAGCTAAGTGAAAAGTACATTGCATGAGGATGAACCTATAGACCCATACATAACCATCTCTATAGTGCATGTGGATGTGTTACCATGGAGGTAACCGATATGGGGCCTGACCAAGGTAGGCAGGTTGCCATGACCCCTATGAAGGGATGAAAGTCAATCATGAGTGCAGGAAGAGATGATGAAGGATTGGGTAAGGTTCTAACTTGAACATGTACTATAATAGAATCCTGAGTCTATCCTAGGGTAAAGTAGGGATAGGACCGATGGAAGAAGGAGTTGCCTAATTCCCAGGTTGCACATGACCATAGGGTCGGGAGGTAACAGCTATCATTGTCTGAGGACCATGGGTTAGGAGATTGATCACCTTCATGAACTCATGGGACCCAAAGGGCAGATGAGTAGGGCACTCTCTGATGCATGAGGGAAGAGGGATGACCCCAAAAGTGTCGGCACCCTATAGACCCAAAAGAGATGACCAAGGATTGTGTGTAAACCCCAGTAGGTTAGAGACCAATTTTCCATGAAAGTAATTTTTGATATCATGATGTTTGTGATGTGGAGACATGAGTTGCATGTTTCAACTTAGATTTGAAGGTGTACTGGCAAGGTGGGTTGTACCATCACTACCCTTGGAATGGGAAGAACTCTGTATTTGGACGGCCGCCAAATGCTTATTTCTTCTTGTTATGGGGGTGAGAGATAGGATAGTACGCATGCCTTACACAAAGGATAAAGATGATGTAAGTTGGAGCGTTGCTTCAAGGTATAAGGATAGAGGTGATAACATACCCTTGTGAAGTGGATGATACATGGATGGTTTACAAACACTAAGAGGAATAGGGTAGTCATCTTATGAGGATGTTTTATCAAGAGCTATGAGGAATTTACAAGTTAACCCAGGTTGATCACCCTGAGGATGAACTTAGAGTTTGAGATGAGATGATAAGTATAATAAAGGGAGGTGTGTGTTACTTAACACCTAAGGATAAGAAGTGGTAATGAATGCTCAGGTTGAGATATAGCTGCCTAGTTTAGCTGGAAGCTAGAAGAAGTTGAGGTTGCTTGACTAACCCTAAGTTTGGAAAGAATATGTGTTTTGTCTAACACTCGGATGTAATAAGATATGTTGAACAAGTTAATGGATGTTTGGGTAGCCAGTTTAGTCCTTGATAGAACCTCAGATACACTTCTTTGAATAGGAAGGTAATAAAACCCATTTGAGAATGGTTTAGGGTTTCCAAGGTATCAAGCTTGAGGAATCATAACAATAAATGAGCTCATGATATACCTTGATACTACAAAGATAGTAAGTGACGGTAGCATTCTGAATGCGGAAACAAAATTTGCATGTAGCAGGTGGCCATGCAAGTCAGGAGGTGAAGGATGAACACTAGTAACCTAGTGCATGGATATAAAGTATAAAGAGTGAAAAACACAAGAGGGGGGGTGAATAGAGTTTTAAAATAATTTTAACAATTTATTTAACTCAAACAACCACAATTGGAATTGGAAGAAGAAGACAAGTGTTTAGAGTGGTTCCAACTTTAGCAAATACTAAAGTTGTCAGTCCACTACCCGGTTGCTTACCCAACCGGGATTTTGAAAGTATTTATTTTATTACCTTCTCAAGGATTTATACAAAATACAATACTTTCCTTTACACCCTTTGAGCAGCCTTCACTTGAAGTAGGTGCACCAACTTGAGGTAGCCTTCTTGAAGTAACTCCAAGCTCCCCCTTGAAGTAGCCTTCCTCTCTAGAAGTAACCTCCCGTTGCACCAGCCTTCTGAAGTAGCTCAAAGTCACCTTCTTCACCAAGAAGATCTCCACCCTCTCTAATCCGCAGCCTCCAACCTAGGAGTAGCAAGGAGAGTACAAACAGTAATAGAGAACAAGAAAGGAAAAAGGAAATTACAACTTATCCTTTGTAGCCCAAGGCTTGATTTGCCTAGATCAAGCGTATAGATCTCCTAACCAAGTGTATGGACTTGTGATTGCAGTGGGTAGGAGATACTAGCCTATAGGACACGAATTTTGAGCTAAGGAAGAAAGTGTCCAATTGTGACAATGCTCAAATTGCTCACAAACAGATTGCTCAGAGTATGCTCAAGGATTTCTCAAGTGTAACAAGTATATTTGAGTGTCCTATGGCTTGTCCTATTTATAGGAATGGCCTAAGGATGCTTAAGGACGTTCTAGACAACTTCTAGGGGTTTCTAAGTGCTTAACTAGCCGTTAGGTACACGTTTGTTGCTTTAACAACGGCTAATTAATTAATTCTGCAGTTGCTGTCAGAGACCATCTCGGTCGAGGAATGGTCGACCGAGACACCTACTCGGTCGAACTTTTGTCGACCGACAGGCTCTCTAGAACAAGTGTTTTGCAACGTTTATATCCAACTGCCAACTACCTTGTCAGTTGTGTCTAACGGCTACTTTGGATCTTTCTCGGTCGAGAAGATTGTCGACCGAGAGTGTCTCGGTCGAGGAGTTTGTCGACCGAGATTGATCTTGTTTCAATGTTTCAATTTAGGCACTAATTATATGTATGAGTGTGCAAATGTGATCCTATTTGAAAGGGATGACTTATCTAAATGTGGGGTTTAGCTAGGGAGAATCTAACACTTGATTTACATGAAATCTAAGTACTTGTACATTATATATTTGTACAAGTTTTTACAAGGCGATTACATTTCATGAAAATACAAATATGTAAGCATATGGATTTCCCTAGTACTTTGTCATCCGCCTTGTTCCTGCACACTCAAGTAGCTTGTTAGATTAATAAGAATGAAATTTTTGTCATAATCAAAACAAAGGGATTTATAGATGTCCATTTAGCCAACAATCTCCCCCTTTTTGAAGATGACAAACATTTCCAAAATATAAATAAAGGAAATATGAAACAAATGAGTTTCATACCTAAAAATTACCTTTTGTAGCCATTCTTGTTTTGCAAGTGAGTGCTTGGCCTTTTTCATTATGAAACTTAGTTATTATAGTTTTGATCTTTATTTTATTTTGATATTCTTTTCTCCCCCTTTGTCATTTCAAAAAGATATCCATGTTGAATATTTGATATTACTTCTCCCCATTAATTTTGTACTATGCTCCCCTTTAGATAGATATCCCAAGGTATAAGTGCTTTGTAATAGATGTTAATTTAGCCATAACTTTAACTTTTAGGTATTTGCAAAGATTGTCATCCATTTTGATTTATTTGTATTCATCACTCCCCTTATTTTGTATGCTCTACAATGGTCTTATAATCCAAAATCAAATGATGCCAAAAAGATATCCATTATAAAGATAACCAATTTCATTTCAAGCATGAAAAGATAGCCAAATAACCCATTTATTACAATTTTGCAAAGATTCCATTACAACTAATACAACTCTAAATCTCACTGGAAAGACTTAAGAATTACATCAACATCAGGGTCTTTCCCAAGAAAAGGCTCAGCTCCATAATACTGGACCAAAGTTTGCCATTCCAGAGCACCTGTCTTGGTTAAGGCATACGCTTCCAAGAAGGTAGGAACCCGATCAAATCGGAAATGAGCAGCAATATCTTGTAGTTGCATTGATGAAAACTGGGTATGCGTGAGATCTGTAGATGGTGGAGGTGGAGGTTGATAGTAGTTGTAAGATGGATTATATGGATTGAGCATGCCCGGATTTAAAGAATAAGGATATTCATCTGGTTGGTTTGGAGAAAGAGCTTGCATTCTATGGTTTAGATAAGTCATGGCATGATGGTTATAATCTAGTTGTTTACTAAGATGATATTGTGACCCAGCAACATAGGTTAGAGTGTTTTGGATGGGATCATAGGGTAGGCTGGTAGGAGGAGGTGGAGGTGGTATATCTTGGGTAGATGTCTCTCCTTCTACCCTAGCCCTCTTATGACCGAAATCAATTCCCATTTTTTCTACAGTATTCTTACTTAATTTTTGTGGTCTACGCTCCCATGTATATCCCATATCCTCAATTTGGGTCTTAAGAAAATGTTGAGTAATTTGGCATACAAGATCAACATATGGAGGATTGCCAGAAAACTCAAGCATGTTTTTAAGAATGATGCGGATAAAATTTGTGGGAATACGTTGGATAATGGCATATATTAGACACATACGAAAAATAGGAACTTCAGACTTATTTGCTCTAGGATGTATGTTTGTTGAAACAATAAGGTTTACAATCCTAGCAGCTGGTTTGAGATTGATAGCATAGTATGTGCCCCTATCTTCGTGACAGGTTGTATTGGATTGAAAAATGGTTCTTTTGATGTCACTAAGACTAACGGTATGGTTATCTTGGGAAAATTGATTAAGTGGGTTTCCAGTGGTAAGGTCAAGGGTGTCTTGATATTCATCTAGGTCAATATTTAGCATGTCAAGAATATCCTCTTCAGTAAATCGAAAGCTATGCCCATTGAATATAGTAGAGAAGAAGTTGATTTCATTTTCAGAATGGGAGATGAGGTTAGCATAGAATTCATTCACTACCTTGGTGGAATAGGAAGGGAAGGAAGGGTTGATGAATTCTTTCAATTTTTGCACCTCAAAAAGATCCTCCAAGTCGACGATGTTGAGGAAGTCCATAACTTCAACTGGTCGTCGTGGGAGAGGAGCTTTGGTGGAGAGCCGTAGATAGCGATCACCAGCATCTCCGTTGATGAAGGCAATGTCGTTGATGATCGTCAATGGTGGAGTAGCCTCCCTTTGTTTCCTGCCAGCGACCTTCTTCTTTCCACGAGCAGAGGATGATGCCATTGCGTTGCTTGAAGGTGGAGAAGAAGCAAGGAAGTCTTGGGGATGAAGATGCTAAAGATTTGCACAAGAATTCACTAGAGAGGGCCTATGGAAACAAGAATATGAAAGTGTGAAGAAGTGACCCGTTTTTGGTTCCTTTTATAGCAATCCAGTGACCAGGTCGGTCGACAATTTGTCGACCGAGTGTCCGCAATGGTCATATTCCAGACGCGCCACTCGATCGTCCAACGGTCGACTTGCAACGGTCGGCCGTTAACGGTAACGGTCGGATTGCAACGGTCATATCCCAACGGCTCTCTCTCGGTTGAGCAATTTTCGACCGACACTGTCTCGGTCGAAGAATTGTCGACCGGAAGTGTGTTCGATGTTAGGTCTTGTCTAGATTCTGTCGGTCGAGAGAGGTGGGCAGACCGAGAGGTTTTCGGTCGAAGATTCGTTGACCGACAGACTTACTGGGTACGAATTTTTAAGCTGATTTTTAATGCAAATGATAGTCTGAATTTGTAGAGCATATATATATTTTCTAAGGGAGTAATATTTTGTTTTATTATTGACAATATTGGGACAATTTTGTGATCATAAATTAATTTTGCTTTTAATCACAATCAAATGATATTCAAATAGTTATTGTGTCAAACTTATTTTAGGTCGAATTTGACTATGACCATAGCGCCCCTTGGTCAAATTTCATTTTAACCAAGAGGCAGATTTGCATATTTTTCAAATTGAACATTATGAAGTATAATATCTTCATAAGATTTGATTAAGTATCAAATTGAAGCATAATACTTAATATGAAAACATTTGTCCTTTTCTTGAAATATAGACTTTGCTGTAGTAATATGAATATCAAATTTCACGTCGTTTAGTATCCTCATAAGATTGTTTACTAAAGGCATACTAAATATCTCAAGTCTTTTAAAGATACTAATTGAGATATTTTATCTTATGTGTTGCAAGCATAACATATTACCAATAAAGCATTTGCTTGCCTATATATATATCATCACGGATCCATGCAGACAATTATCTATTCGAGCTAATCATAGTACCAAATGGTGAAAGCATATCCATGATGTAATAACAGAACAATAACAGTAAATAATCACATGATTTTAATCACATGATTTCTATATGGATAGACCAGAAAATAAAGAAATCATGTGAATAATGATAGAAATTTTCTTTTCATTAAACTAAGCATAATTTCAGTTTAAACTTAAATCATTTAGGAAATAAACTAATATTAATTTAAATTTGTAGGGATGATTTCCAAAATATATATCCAATCATTAATCATGAATAGATAGCAATTTTATCAAAGAATTCAGCAATTTGCAACAGACTGGAAATCAGTGACATGCTCGGTCGATAATTTCTCGACCGACAGTATCTCGGTCGACAGTCTCTCGACCGACAATATTCCTGAAACTGTTAATTGCTTCCAAATAAAACATAACTATGCAAGTTAAATATTTAGATACTTAAATTTATTTGTTATCCCATTATGTTGAGTTGAGATAGACGTAGAAATATGCAACTAAGGTTCTTGGTCATATCTCAACTTAATTGCGTTTATTTAGTTTGGAGGTTTTGGAACCCAAACTAACTCGACATCTTTTTTCTAGTAAGGACATGAAAAGGAATAATGACCAAGGCGCAAACAATAATGACAACATATCGAGTCAACCTCATATCTTTTTCTATGGTTGTGTTCAGTGTTGTCATATCGTGATGATGTTCCTTTAGGTACATATATAGATTGATGTGTTTATGACTTTCTCCAACTAGGTTGTTGATAGGATTTCCCTTTAGGCTTGTAACCTAGCCCTCTTCTCCCAATTTGATGATAGGGATTATCTAAGATTTTATCAAGAATGCTATTACTATTCAAATTACTAACTTTTTGTTGTAACTTGGCAATCTCTTCCATTCTCTTCTTGATATCTAGTTTTGCTTGATCTAGATTAGAAGACAATGAATTTCTTTCTTTGACAATAGAATCATAATCTAGATGGTTGCATAAGATGGGTTGTTTTTGAAGATCATTCACTTGACTTTGCAAATTATTCTTCTCTAAAGAAAGTAGATTACAATTTGCCTCTATAGATTTTATCTCAATATCATGATCTTCAATGATCTTTTTAAGATCTTCGTTTTCAGATGTAATAGCAAGAAGCTTAGCCTGTAATTCATCATTTTCTTTATTAGATTTCTTTAATTTTTTTTGCACTCAACATATTTAATATGTGTTTCTTCAAGACTAGCAACTAGTTCTTATTTAGATAAATCAAAAAGACTTACCTCTTCTTCTTCTTCCTCACTAGTTGTAGCAATGAGACAATCTTTGTTCTCATCTTCCTTCTTTGATCTCCATGGGCATCTAGTTGTTGTGTGGCTTGTTCCTAAGCACCAATTGCAACATGTTGTAGTTTTGTCCAAGCAGCGCCTTTTGTTGTGATTGTAATCACCATTACCCTCCATTCTTCAAGACCTGGTTAGGGTTCCTTGAAGCCTAGCTCTGATACCAATTGAAAAACACTAGAGGGGGGGTGAATAGAGTTTTAAAATAATTTTAACAATTTATTTAACTCAAACAACCACAATTGGAATTGGAAGAAGAAGACAAGTGTTTAGAGTGGTTCCAACTTTAGCAAATACTAAAGTTGTCAGTCCACTACCCGGTTACTTACCCAACCGAGATTTTGAAAGTATTTATTTTATTACCTTCTCAAGGATTTATACAAAATACAATAATTTCCTTTACACCCTTTGAGCAGCCTTCACTTGAAGTAGGTGCACCAACTTGAGGTAGCCTTCTTGAAGTAACTCCAAGCTCCCCCTTGAAGTAGCCTTCCTCTCTAGAAGTAACCTCCCGTTGCACCAACCTTCTGAAGTAGCTCAAAGTCGCCTTCTTCACCAAGAAGATCTCCACCCTCTCCAATCCGCAGCCTCCAACCTAGGAGTAGCAAGGAGAGTACAAATAGTAATAGAGAACAAGAAAGGAAAAAGGAAATTACAACTTATCCTTTGTAGCCCAAGGCTTGATTTGCCTAGATCAAGCGTATAGATCTCCTAACCAAGTGTATGGACTTGTGATTGTAGTGGGTAGGAGATACTAGCCTATAGGACACGAATTTTGAGCTAAGGAAGAAAGTGTCCAATTGTCACAATGCTCAAATTGCTCACAAACAGATTGCTCAGAGTATGCTCAAGGATTTCTCAAGTGTAACAAGTATATTTGAGTGTCCTATGACTTGTCCTATTTATAGGAATGGCCTAAGGATGCTTAAGGATGTTCTAGACAACTTCTAGGGGTTTCTAAGTGCTTAACTAGCCGTTAGGTACAAGTTTGTTGCTTTAACAACGGCTAATTAATTAATTCTACAGTTGCTGTCAGAGACCATCTCGGTCGAGGAATGGTCGACCGAGACACCTACTCGGTCGAACTTTTGTCGACCGACAGGCTCTCTGGAACAAGTGTTTTGCAACGTTTATCTCCAACTGCCAACTACCTTGTCAGTTGTGTCTAACAGCTACTTTGGATCTTTCTCGGTCGAGAAGATTGTCGACCGAGAGTGTCTCGGTCGAGGAGTTTGTCGACCGAGATTGATCATGTTTCAATGTTTCAATTTAGGCACTAATTATATGTATGAGTGTGAAAATGTGATCCTATTTGAAAGGGATGACTTATCTAAATGTGGGGTTTAGCTAGGGAGAATCTAACGCTTGATTTACATGAAATCTAAGTACTTGTACATTATATATTTGTACAAGTTTTTACAAGGCGATTACATTTCATGAAAATACAAATATGTAAGCATATGGATTTCCCTAGTACTTTGTCATCCGCCTTGTTCCTGCACACTCAAGTAGCTTGTTAGATTAATAAGAATAAAATGTTTATCATAATCAAAACAAAGGGATTTATAGATGTCCATTTAGCCAACAAAGAGTTCCCGAGAGGGAATGGGAGTTCATCACGGTGGATGAGGTGAGTCTCCCCTAGACCAAGGAAGGTTGATATGCAAAATGGGTTATGGTAGATCACCTTACCTAGATGACATGAGAAAGAAAGAATGCTGTCAAGGGACAGATTCGGTTGAAATACTTAAGAATGAGAGATGGTTCAACCACACCATGTTTGAAGTCAAAAGTTCTTGGGTATGACCAAGGTTCGCTTCCATGAGGTGGAAGTAGATACATGAAGAACTCGATGATAGTACAGTTTATCACCCCATACTAATGGACAATATGATCCAGACTAGAGGGTCTGATGAGAGCATGTGTGCTCATTTAGGGTGATACATAGAAACAGTTCATAAGATGTGATGTAAACCACCATAGCCTTTATCGGGATGCAAGAAGTCTTATAGAGAGGTTGTTTCGGTCACCACTTCATTAATATGATGTTGGTGAAGGAGGCCTCGCGAAGGTCAGAAAAGAACCATAGTGTGTGCAGATGAAGTCGCTTTGGTCGGGAAATAGCCAAGAGAGAGAGCCCAGTGGTGACTTGAGTCACGAGCTAATGCAAACCAGACTGACATGCAGTTCGCTATGGGAGAATATGTGATGACAAAATCCGACCCCTCTAAGCTACAACTGGGAAAGTTGAGTCCCCTATATATGGGTCCATTTGAGATGGATTGGTGGAGATGGTTGTGTCTAGCCTTGCCCCTCAGGATAACTTGATGAATCAATGTGTTCCATGAGTCCGATCTGGAGTACTATGTGAGGTACCCAAGCCATGTGATGAGCCCTGAACCTATTTAGCTTTTGAGAGGCTGAAATGTCCTGAGTCACCTATAAGGGTATGATATACCAAGCTAAGAAAGAACTCAGATGGAAGAATATGAGATGATGAAGGTTATTGGGAAGCACCATGGAAAGGGTGAAGCCACGTGGGAGCCATGATGGACATATGAAAGGCTTATCCTATTTTGTTTATTTGCTTGATGGAATTTTGAGGGCAAAATTCCTATAAGAGGGGAAGGATGTTACAACCCCAATTTTGGGTTCATTTGCTGAGAAATGTAATTTCTCATATTAAAGATAAATGAACAAATAATGATTGAATGCATGAATTTCGTTACTATAGCCTTGGTGATTGCTTTGTGGGCTTTGTTGGCTATTGGGCCCAATAACAAGGAAATTCAATTAATTAATGAATTATTGAGAACTTCAGATAAGAAAGATGTGGAAACCTCTAAAAGGTAAAGAACTTAATCCAAAGGTGGATTTCGTGCCACATGGTTTCCTTGGGTTCCAAGGAGTCCAAAGTTGCAAAGATAATGCAAAAATAAAAGAAAAGATCAATCAAGTATTTCTTTATTTAGAAAAGAATTGAGAATAATGTAAAATGTGGAAAACATGTGGAAAAAGGTATAATTGAGTTATCTTGGTGGATTTTCGTATCCAAAAGGTTCCTAATATTAAAAGGAACTCCAAATAAGGAAATAAAAGAGAGATAAAGAGAAATCCTCAAAAAGAGATATTTTAATAAGAAATAAACATGATAATGAGAAATAATGCATATAGATGCATCTAGAAGGATAATAAGTATCCTTTAAAATGTAATTTCGAAATCTTAGGATTTCTTGGGGTGCAATGAGTCCCAATGGATAAGTAGAAAGAGAAAATTAAATATTGCTTTGTTAAGAAGGGAATATGAGATAATGATGAAATTGCAAGAAATATGTGATGATAGGGATAATGGATCCATATTGGATAAGATTTCAGGTCCAAATAATTTCTATTGGTAAAAGGAATCATAATAAAGAAAATAGGAAAGAAGGAGAGAGAAAATATGTGCTTTTAACTCATTAACTTGAAAATGAAAAAAGGAGGTATTCCTTTTGAATTTCGGTTTCAAACTTGTAATATAAGTAGTTTAAGTCCTTATGGATTTTCCCTTAAAATTTGGGATTCAAAGGATAAGTGGATTGGGAGATATGCATTTTTCAATTTATTCCTAAAGTGTAGAGGATAATATTATGACTGGAAACAATGCCTTGGCTCCTATTTATTTTCGTGCAGACTGAGGACCGTTTGATTGGGAATCGACAGATCCTATCTCATCTTCTTCCTTTGATCAAAAGAGGAAACCAGGAGAACAGTAACTCAGATCTCGACCAACCTTCCTCTTTCTCAATAAACCACAGCTGCTCGTGGGACCTATCCCATTGTTTTTGGGAGACAAAAACGGACCGAAATATATCCAGTTTTCCGCTTTTCTGGAGAGGAAGGGGATTTTCCCCTTTTGGCTGTTGTATTTGTTTCACGAGGGGCATCCCTATTAGTGTATATATATATACTCGGGCCTGCAGTTTTGAGGGCCAGGAACCCTCTCACGATACCGTTCGGAGTCCCCGCGACTCCAATCTAGCTAATCCCTCCATCTAGTCAGGCTGTTTAGGCCGCCGGAGTTGCTGGTTCGGCGCCAATAAAGTTGACCCCTATCTCCACCTCCCAGCTCTCTCTGGAAAAGGAAACGATTCCTACATGTTCGGGGAGACCCAACGGAGGGGATCGTGTCGCTGCCCCACTCCCAAGAGGCCTAAAGCCGGGAGTCAACGGCGGAGTTGACCCGCCCATGGCCTGGTTCGAGAACAGGAGAGCGCCCAAGGTAGGAGATGAAAGGAGGAAAGACTTGTCTGCCCCGGACGTCTACTTAGGAAGGTAAGGACAAAATAGTCATTTGTGACTTTAATCCTAAGTTCAACGCACAGATCCTAGACCATTGGATCTTAATGGTCCATGAGACTATGGATCGGGTGGCCACTGATTTTCTCAAATTAACGAAAATATGGGAAAATGACTTTTCTTTGCAAAATTCATAGAATCTGCTAAGAAGCTCTAATGAGAAAACTTTATACATGAAAGTTGATCAAAAAAATACGAGGAGTGCACTAAAAATGGTTTGGAAGCCTAAATCAGTACACCTTTGTGAAAGTGTTTTATTTTGAGGGAAAAAGTAATAATTTGTGGTTAGAAACCCTAATTGTTGATAAAGAATACATCGAATCTTGTAAGTGAATAAATTTGAGAACTATTAACTATTTTGGTGATATAGATGTATATTAACCTATTTTGAAAAGGGAATTACAAGAATTAGGGTTTTATACCTAATAATGTAATTAGTGCCCTTAGAAACCCTAAAGTGGGGAAAAAGGGAAGAAAAGATATAGTAATCCGAAAATTAGGGTTTTTGTGATCCAAATCTGATATTAAGATCTTAATGGGAAACAAACTGAGATCATTAGGGTTTGATGAATATTTTGATAAAAATAAAGTAAAAGTGGTGAAACCCTAATTATGGTCGAAACCTTAAAAAGGGCTAGTAACCCTAGGGCACGATTAGACCTATTAGATTTGTAAACCATGATCCATGATAGAATATATTGGATGTCTTTTCAGGATCAACCTGTGCATACTTGCTTGGTTTCTTGATCGATTGAGTTATTTCTGCATTCAATCTACTTAACAAGGTATGTGGTTACGCCTATGAATATCCCGACTTAGATTCTCGAGGATTTTCAAGGTTTTATCGATGACTTGAATTAAATTGTTGGATGCATTTAATTCTTGCAAATTATAATGTGAATATGACTATCACCTAAAGATATGTGCCTACTAGCTAAGATCCTAGTCCCCTCTGTAGCTTTATAGATTGACCTAGTAAATGGCTACCAATGGGGTAGGTCCATCAGGTCATTGAATGACTTAGTAAATGGCTACCAATGGGGTAGGTCCATCAAGTCATCATGAGTCAGGGATTGGTCTACCTTTGGGTAGGACCATGCGACTCCATAACCCTAGGTATTGGCTATCTGTGTGGTAGGCCATGGGGTAAGGATCTACCATATGAGAGAGGTTGCACAATTATTATTTTCCCCACATACCAGCTTCTTACTGATCGACGTTTTGTTTGTCGGCGTTTTAGGTACAAATGAAAAGAACAAACAGTAAAGTGACATATGTGGAATTAAATGAGAAATAATGTGCACATGAGGATTAGTTAGATTAACATCTTCATGGATAGAAGTTTAGAAATCCCAGTTTTTCCAAGGTAAGAAAAGTTTTATTTTATACCAGTTTTCAGTTAGTTGGTAAAGTTTATTAATTATTACTCATTATTTGTCGAACTTTTGATCCTGTTAATAGAATAACGACTCTGACCTTTAGGTCTCCCTTAATTGGGGGTTACCGGGAGGCGGGGTCGTTACAGGGACTTCGTGCCTCTTGGGTTCCTTGGGTTCCAAGGAGTCCAAAGTTGCAAAGAAAAGCAATAAGAAAAGAAAAGATTAATTAAATATTTCCTTATCAGGAAATAATTTGAAAATAATAGTAATATGTGGAAAACAAGTGGAGAGAGGTGTAATTAAGTTATCCTTGATGGATTTTCGTATCCAAAGGATTCCTAATGTTAAAAGGAATTACAAAAGGAAAATAGAAGAGAGATAAAGAGAAATATTCAAAAAGGAATATTTTAATGAGAAATAAACAAGATAATGTGAAATAATGCATATAGATGCATCTAGAAGGATAATAAGTATCCTTGAAAAAGGAATTTCGAAATCTTTGAGATTCTTGGGATCCAAGGAGTCCCAATAAAGTGGAAAGAAAGAGAAAATACCAAAATTGCAAAATAAAGAAATAATGGGAATACATAATTAATGAATTATGTGGTATTGTTAAAAAGGAAATAGTTTCTACTAAAAGAAATAGAATCCGTGGCCAATGAGTTAGAAAGAGAAAGTATAAAGAAAATGAAGAGGAAATTTCGAATTGCTAATATCAATATAATAGGGGATATCCAAAGAATAATGATGAGAGAGAAAGGTTGCTTTTTCATGAAGGAATATAACTACCTAATAGGAAAGAGACTTGGCAACTCGAGAATAGCCATCTTAAGACTTCGTTACACCCTCTATAAAAGGAGAGAGAGAGCTATGGCTGAGTCCAAGAGGGAGATATCCCACGTATACCCCTTTCTACATCTTCTTCTTCTTGCTCTTGGCATACAAACCCTAACTAAGGGGTACGACTTGAACCTGAAGCAGGAGGCGGCAAGATTGAGTTGCAGAGAGGAATCGGATGCTCCACGGACCTGGGGAATAGCTCCTCCATCAAAGACATGCCCCAACCCACGCGTAGCTACAGCTACTTGGCTGCAACGGCGGCCGCGCCTGGAGGGTTGACTGCGCTTGCATAAGCCAGACAAATCGTGCTCTGAGCAATTCCCTAGGTGCAGCGGAGGGCATGGAGTCTTGGGCGGCCATCGACGGTGGTCCAGGAGCCCTAGAGGAAGGAGGGCGCACCCGCGGAGCGATGTAGATAACAACACTAGTCCTCTCGTGATCGGACGTCTGGGTCATGCTTTGCAGCATGGCTGGCTGCGATAGGGTGGGGTGGAGGCAGGGAAGAGATCCTAGCTAGGCGCGAGCATCGAGAAGATGGGAGGAATTTCGCGAAACGCTGCAGGTTAGCAACTAGGGTGACGACCTGGACGAACTCGCGAGGAAGAAGGAGATCTAGACCAATTGACAAAAATGCCCTTCCAATGCTTGAAGAGTTGGGACATCTCGCGGGGGCAATTCCATAATTCGTTTATGTTTCAACCAGCGCATGAGAAGGGGGCGACGTGGCGCTTGCTGATTGGCTCTGGTAAGTGAAATCTTACAAATATCGTAACTAAATATTCGTAGCTCGGATTAGCACGCGTAAAATATGAAAGTTGCTCAGAAAAATGAGAGGAACCCAATAAAAATATATTTAGAAGCTAATTTCTCTCGCAATTAGAAAAGTAATGGAAGTTATTATCTTTAGATGTAATAATGTTTAAAGAACCCTATTTTGATATGATTAATGTAATTAGAAAGGGTTAAATGAGTGTTTAAAGTTGATATTAACCTATTAATGAGGGAAAGGAACATTAAGAATGAAAAAGATGAACTTTGCATATAATTAGTTTAATTTAGAATTTCATGTGCATGAATATACTTGAATGGGCCTTGAAACCCTATTGTTGGTAATTAGGACTACTAATGGTTTCAATTAATTGATTGCATGAATAGAACTGAGTTTTCCTATTTATAAGCTATTTTGAGCATTAAAGTTCCTAACTTGTGGATAAATACCTTAAATGTAGTAATTAGGGTTTTCTCATGAATAAAAGGTGGTATTAATGGCAAATCGAGTTCATATGTGATTTGGACCATAATGATCTATAAACTAATGATAAATGCATATTATGATCTTGTCATGGATTAAAAGGATAGAAATAGTAGCTTTAATGGATAATTATGCCTTTAATCCGAAATCGAGGATTAGATGTTGAGATAATTAGGGTTTGTAATCAATTGTGTTAAATTAGTGTTTAATATAACAAAATATGAAGAGAAACCCTAATTGCAATGGACACCCTAAAAGTGGACTAGAAACCCAAAGAAGCTAGCTAGATTTAATAGATCTTAATGACATGAGTAATAAAAGGAAATTGTATAATTGTTTCAGGATCTTATTGAATGTTTGCTTGCCTATTGTTGTTTGGATTATTCCTGCACCCGAATCTGCATGTACATGTATGTGGTTCTGCTTATGACTACCCGAATTAGTTTTCCGGGATTCTGTCGATGTTTTCATCGCGACTTGAACTAAACTGTTGGATGTTTTAATTCATGCAAATTCTAAAGTGAATGACTATTACATAAGAAATATGTCTACTAGCTCAGATCCTAGTCCCCTCTGTAGCTTAATGGGTTGACCTAGTAAATGGCTACCAATGGGGTAGGCCCATCAGGTCATTGGATGACTTAGTAAATGGCTACCAATGGGGTAGGTCCATCAAGTCACATTGAGTTAGAGATTGGACTACCTATGGGTAGTGCCATGCGACTCAACCCTAGATATTGATCTACCTGTTAGGTAGGATCATGCAGGGTCTAATAAGGATCTACCTAGAGATAGGTAGTATCTCGGTCCACTGCAGGGGAGATACAGAGATGGGGGAAAGGAAAGGATTGAGTAGTATTGCTTAAAATGTAATCTTGGATGTTAAATGATATTTGGTTGACTACATTGTTAACATAGTTGCACAATTATTGTTTCCCCCACATACCAGCTTCTTGCTGACCGACGTTTTGTTTGTCGGAGTTTTAGGTACAATGAAAAGAACAAATAGTAAAGTGGCATATGTGGAATTAAATGAGAAGTAATGTGCGCAGGAGGATTAGTTAGATTAGTATCTTCGTGGATAGAAGTTTAGAAATCCCAGATTTTAAAAGGTAAAAAAAGTTTCATTTTATACCAATTTTCTATTTAGTTGGTAAAGTTTATTAATTGTTATTGATTATTTGTCGAACCTTTGATCTTGTTACTTGAATAACGGCTCTGACCTTCGGGTCTCCCTTAATTGGGGGTTACTGGGAGACGGGGTCGTTACAGTTGGTATTAGAGCATAGGTTCTTCATCTAATCGTTAATAATTATTAAATTTTACAAATTTTGTAGAACCCAAGGGAGTTATTAGAGGATTATCCGAAAGACAGAGGTGTCTAGAAAAGGATCACGGCTGGGGGCTGAAAAAATTTTCCTTCGCACCGCTAGTCGGAATATGATGACTCCCGGATCCGTGTGACTGCCTGGCCAAAGTCTTAGGGTATGAATCAAAATAAGATACCTTTAGGACTCTCTCATCTTGTTCATCCCTTCTCAACTTAAATTCTATTAAGGACCTTAAGGATTAGGGCTTTCTCTCTTTTCCTCACCCTCTTGAGGTATGGGTAAGGTTGATAAGGATTAAGGAATCCTCCATCAAATTAATAAAAAGCATGTAAATAAGATGTCATGGACATAAGCTTAATAGAGTAAGCGTAAAGGAATAGATACATGCTTAGGTCGTATGACATAAGTTGTCATTTCCCTCAGGAGAGACATGTGGCTAGACCTTCTTGTCAGGAGGATGAGTAGAGAAAGTGAGTATTGGAGGTAGAGATCTCCATTAAAGTACAGACCTAGCACGTCCTTTAAGGATGATGTTAACCCTAACCCTAAGTGAAGGTTAGAGAGAGAGATGGCATGATGAGATTAGACCAAGTGTTTGGATAAACATGCCTTGGATGACATATGAGCCATGAGAAGTTGATGACCTAGCACTTTTGGCAACCCAACCCTGGGAAGGGTCGTGCATGTGAGAGCGAAGGATAGCTCCTTCATGGAGCAGGTTAGAGAGGAACCTATCAAACCCTATGGGCTTGTGCAAGTAGGGTGTAGCTTGCACCCAGGGTACATCGGTAGTTATGATAGTAGGATGAAACTCTGGACAAGGAATCATGGTGGGTGTCTTATGAGATAAATATAAAGAGCTAAAGCATAATCTTGAGCCAAACATGAGTTGAGCAAAGGCTTCACCCAGGAAGGAATATGCTGGTAAGCTTGATCCAACTTCATGAAGTAAGGTAAGATCTAGAGAGAGAAAGCATGACCCAAGAAAGAAGGTTGGAAGCATAGATTCTGAGACATGAGCAATAGTGGGGATGCTTCTAGTACGTATGGTATGGGTAATTACCTGTTGGATGAGATAAAGAGTGCTTTAGACCTTGAAGAGGATGAAGTAGTAAGTTGTGAAGCATTGTGCCTAGTTGGTTGTCCTAGAAGAGGACTCAACTCTGAGATGTTGCTCGTATAAAAGGTTCATGGGAGTACTTGACATACCTTGGACATGCTTGATTCGTGGTTAAGAGTTTGAGCAGGCAGTTGGACACCCAAAGGTGGACTTAGGGTTCCTAGGCCTAAGAAGGGAAGCAGTGTACCCGATGTTCATGATGAGATTTGTTTCTCTATAGTTTCGAGCATGGTACTCCTCATGTGTAGAGGTAAAGGAAATCCCTTAAGTTAAGGGTATGTTTGATGAACCCCTCACAGCTAAGTTGATCTAATGTTGAGGAAAGAGAACAAGTAAGACCTAGCATAGTTAATAGGTGGTCTGCTTGTGCCTTAGTAGCTGTTGGGTTAGGCATGCTCATAAGAATGTAAACCCTAAGGACGCTTGTGACCTTTGTTATCAAGGTGTAGTTTCCTCCCATCCTGGGAGAGGGACCCTTTCGTAGGGAGTACACCAGTTTTGTTGGTTTTGAGGTAACCTAAAGAGGTCTCATAAGATCTTGAGGAGCTAAGTGAAAAGTACATGGTATGAGGATGAACCTATAGACCCATAAATAACCATCTCTACGTGCATGTGTTACCATGGAGGTAACCGATATGGGGCCTGACCAAAGTAGGCAGGTCACCATGATCCCTGAGAAAGGATGAAAGACAGCCCACGAATACAGAGAGAGAGGTGATGAAGGCTTGGGTAAGGTTCTAAGTCGGACATGTATTATGATAGAATCCTAAGTCTATCCTAGGGTCAGGTGGGGATAATATCGATGGAAGTAGGAGTTACCTAATTCAATAGTTGCACATGACCATAGGGTCGGGAGGTAACAACTATCATTGTCTGAGGGCCATGGGTTAGGAGATTGATCACCTTCATGAACTCATGGGACCCAAAGGGCAGATGAGTAGGGCACTCTCTGATGCATAAGGGAAAAGGGATGACCCCAAAAGTGCCGACTCCCTATAGACCTAGAGGAGATGACCTAGGATTATGCTTGGACCAAGTAAGTTCGAGACCAGTTTTCCATGGAAGTAATTTTTGACATCATGATGTTTGTGATGTGGAGACATGAGTTGCATGTTTCAACTTATATTTGAAGGTGTACTATCAAGGTGGGTTGTACCATCTCTACTATTGGAATGGGAAGAACTCTGTATTTGGACGGCCGCCAAATGCTTATTTCTTCTTGTTATGGGAGTGAGAGATAGGACAGTACACATGTCACATACCAAGGGTAAAAATGATGTGGGTTGGAATGTTGCTATAAGGAATGAGGACATAGATGATAACGTGTCATGGTGGAGTGAATGATACATGGACAGGTACAAACGATAAGAGTATTAAGGAAATCAACTTATGAGGATATTTTTATCATGAGCTAGGTGGAGTTTGCAAGTTATACAAAGTTGAGTTTGATTGTCAAGGAGATGAGCTCATAGTTTTCTCATGAAGATAGATTTAGAATTCGAGTTTGAGATGATAAGTGAAATACATGGAAGAGTATGTCTTCAACTTTATCTAACACTTAAGGATAAGAAGTGGTAATAAATGTTCTGGGTGTGATATAGCTGCCTAGTTAGGTGGAGGCTAGAAAAGGTTATTTGATTAGCCAGCCGAGTCCATGATATAATGAAAGGATGGATGAAGAACCCCAGATGCACTCCTCTGAAAAGAAAGGTGATGAAACCCTGATTAGAGTGGTATAGGGTTTCTGAGGAATCATGACACACTGGAGATCATGATTTTAAGATCACTATATACCATGATATTACTGAGATAGTAAGAGATAGTAGCACTTTGGATGCTTAAGATGAAGATGCATGTGGCCATGCATGATAGAGGTGAAGGACGAACACCAGTAACCTAGTGTATCGGTACAGAGGATAAAAGAGTCCCTGAGAGGGAATGGGAGTTCATCACTATAGATGATGTGGAAAATCTCCCCTTAACCAAGGGAGATCAATGTGGGTTATGGTAGATCACCTTACCTAGATGACAGGAAGAAGAAGAGTACTGTCAAGTGACAGATCGGGTTGAACAACTTACTATACAAAGAGAAATGGTTCAACTACACCATGATGTGAGTTCAAACGTTCTTAAGCATAATTAGAGGGTTTACTTCCATACGGTGGAAGTAGATGCATGAAGAACTCATTTTTAGTACCGCCTATCACCCCTAACTAATGATTAGTATAATCTAGACTAGAGGGTATGATGGGAGCAAGTGTGCTTGTTCAGGGTGATAGTTTTAAAGATGTGATGTTAACTACCATAGCCTTTATCGGGATGCAAGAAGTCTTATAGAGATGATGTGTCGGTCACCACTTCATTAAGATGATGTTGGTGAAGGAGGCCTCGTGAAGGTCAGAAAAGAACCACAGTGTGTGCAAATGAAGTCGCTTTGATCGTGTAATGGCTGGGAGAGAGAGCCCAGTGGTAACATGAGTCACAAGCTGATGCAAAGTAGACTGACATGCAGTTCACTATGGGAGAATATGTGATGTGAAAATCTGACCCCTCTAAGCTACAACTGAGAAAGCTGAGTCCCCGATATATGGGTCCATTTGAGATGGATTGGTGGAAATGGTTGTGTGTAGCCTTGCCCCTCAGGACAACATGATGTGTAATGTGTTCCATGAGTCCGATCTAGAGCACTATGTGAGGTATCCAAGCCATGTGTTGAGCCCTGAACCTATTCAGCTTTTGAGAGGTTGAAATGTCCAGAGTCACCTATGAGGGTACGATATACCAAGGTCAGAAAGAACTCAAATGGAAGAATATGAGATGATAAAGGTTCTTGGGAAGCACCATGGAAAGGGTTAGACCACATGGGAGCCATGATGGACATATGAAAGGCTTATCCTGATTTGTTTGTTTGCTTGTTGGAATTTTGAGGACAAAATTCTTATAAGAGGGGAAGGATGTTACAACCCCAATATTTTGGGTTCATTTGGTGAGAAATATAATTTCTCCTATTAAAGATATTTGAAAAACAAAGGATATACAATAGCCTTGATGTTTGTGTTGTGGGATTTATTGGCTATTGGGCCCAAATAACAAGAACATTCAATTATTGAATGAATAATTAAATATTTGAGAAAAGAAAAATGTGGAAACCTCTAGAAGGCAAATCCAAAGAGGGACTTCGTGCCTCTTGGGTTCCTTGGATTCCAAGGAGTCCAAAGTTGCAAAGAAAAGCAATAAGAAAAGAAAAGATTGATTAAATATTTCCTTATCAAAAAATAATTTGAAAATAATAGTAATATGTGGAAAACAAGTGGAGAGAGGTGTAATTAAGTTATCCTTGATGGATTTTCATATCCAAAGGATTCCTAATGTTAAAAGGAATTACAAAAGGAAAATAGAAGAGAGATAAAGAGAAATCTTCAAAAAGGAATATTTTAATGAGAAATAAACAAGATAATGTGAAATAATGCATATAGATGCATCTAGAAGGATAATAAGTATCCTTGAAAAAGGAATTTCGAAATCATTGAGATTCTTGGGATCCAAGGAGTCCCAATAAAGAGGAAAGAAAGAGAAAATACCAAAATTGCAAAATAAAGAAATAATGGGAATACATAATTAATGAATTGTGTGGTATTGTTAAAAAGGAAATAGTTTCTACTAAAAGAAATAGAATCCATGGCCAATGAGTTAGAAAGAGCAAGTATAAAGAAAATGAAGAGGAAATTTCGAATTACTAATATCCATATAATAGGGGATATCCAAAGAATAATGAAGAGAGAGAAAGGTTGCTTTTTCATGAAGGAATATAACTACCTAATAGGAAAGGGACTTGGCAACTCGATAATAGACAACTTAAGACTTCGTTACACCCTCTATAAAAGGAGAGAGAGAGCTCTGGCCGAGTCCAGGAGGGAGATATCCCACGTATACCCCTTTCTACCTCTTCTTCTTCTTGCTCTTGGAATACAAATCCTAACTAAGGGGTACGACTTGAACCTGAAGCAGGAGGCGACAAGATGGAGTTGCAGAGAGGAGCCTGATGCTCCACAGACCCGGGTAATAGGTCCTCCGTCAAAGACATGCCCCAACCCACACGCGGATGCAGCTACTTGGCTGCAACGGCGGTCGCGCCTAGAGGGTTGACTACGCTTGCATAAGCCAGTCAAATCGCACTCTGCGCAATTCCCTAGGTGCAGCGGAGGGTATGGAGTCTTGGGCGGCCATCGACGGCGGTCCAAGAGCCCTAGAGGAAGGAGGGTGTACCCGCAGAGCAGTGTAGATCGCAACACTAGTCTTCTCATGACCGGACGTCTGGGTCGTGCTTTGCAGCATGGCTGGCTGCGATAGGGTGGGACGGAGGCAGGGAAGAGATCCTAGCTAGGCACGAGCATCGAGGAGATGGGAGGAAGTCTGCAAAACACTACAGGTCAGCAGCTAGGGCGACGACCTGGAGGAACTCATGAGGAAGAAGGAGATCTAGACCAATTCACAAAAATTCCCTTCCAAGGCTTGAAGAGCTGGGACATCTCGCGGGGGCAATTCCGTAATTCGTTTATGTTTCAACCAGCTGAGCGAGTTGCATGAGAAGGGGGTGACGTGGCGCTTGCTGATTGGCTCTGGTAAGTGATATCTTACAAATATCGTAACTAAATATTCGTAGCTCGGATTAGCACGCGTAAAATATGAAAGTTGCTTAGAAAAATGAGAGGAACCCAATAAAAATATATTTAGAAGCTAATTTCTCTCACAATTAGAAAAGTAATGGAAGTTATTATCTTTAGATGTAATAATGTTTAAAGAACCCTATTTTGATATGATTAAAGTAATTAGAAAGGGTTAAATGAGTGTTTAAAGTTGATATTAACCTGTTAATGAGGGAAAGGAACATTAAGATCGAAAAAGATGAACTTTGCATATAATTAGTTTAATTTAGAATTTCATGTGCATGAATATACTTTAATGGGACTTGAAACCCTATTGTTGGTAATTAGGACTACTAATGGCTTTAATTAATTGATTGCATGAATAGAACTGAGTTTTCCTATTTATAAGCTATTTTGAGCATTAAAGTTCCTAATTTGTGGATAAATACCCTAAATGTAGTAATTAGGGTTTTCTCATGAATAAAAGGTGGTATTAATGGCAAATCGAGTTCATATGTGATTTGGACCATAATGAACTATAAACTAATGCTAAATGTGTATTATGATCTTGTCATGGATTAAAAGGATAAAAATAGTAGCTTTAATGGATAATTATGCCTTTAATTCGAAACTGAGGATTAGATGTTGAGATAATTAGGGTTTGTAATCAATTGTGTTAAATTAGGGTTTAATATAATAAAATATGAAGAGAAACCCTAATTGCAATGGAAACCCTAAAAGTGGACTAGAAACCCTAAGAAGCGAGCTAGATTTAATAGATCTTATTGACATGAGTAATAAAAGGAAATTGTATAATCGTTTCAGGATCTTATTGAATGTTTGCTTGCCTATTGTTGTTTGGATTATTCCTGCACCTGAATCTGCATGTACAGGTATGTGGTTACACTTATGACTACCCAAATTAGTTTTCCGGGATTCTGTCGATGTTTTCATCGCGACTTGAACTAAACTGTTGGATGTTTTAATTCATGCAAATTCTAAAGTGAATATGACTATTACATAAGAAATATGCCTACTAGCTCAGATCCTAGTCCCCTCTGTAGCTTAATGGGTTGACCTAGTAAATGGCTACCAATGGGGTAGGCCCATCGGGTCATTGGATGACTTAGTAAATGGCTACCAATGGGGTAGGCCCATCAAGTCACATTGAGTTAGAGATTGGACTACCTATAGGTAGTGCCATTCGACTCAACCCTAGATATTGATCTACCTGTTAGGTAGGATCATGCGGGGTCTAATAAGGATCTACCTAGAGATAGGTAGTATCTCGGTCCACTGCAGGGACGGTACAGAGATAGGGGAAGGCAATGATTGAGTAGTATTGCTTAAACGTAATCTTGGATGTTAAATGATATTTGGTTGACTACGTTGTTAACATAGTTGCACAATTATTGTTTCCCCCACATACCAGCTTCATGCTGACCGACGTTTTGTTTGTCAGCGTTTTAGGTACAATGAAAAGAACAAACAGTAAAGTGACATATGTGGAATTAAATGAGAAGTAATGTGTGCAGGAGGATTAGTTAGATTAGTATCTTCGTGGATAGAAGTTTAGAAATCCCAAATTTTAAATGGGAAACAAAGTTTCATTTTATACCAATTTTCTGTTTAGTTGGTAAAGTTTATTAATTGTTATTGATTATTTGTCGAACCTTTGATCCTGTTAGTTGAATAACGGCTCTGACCTTCGGGTCTCCCTTAATTGGGGGTTACCGGGAGACAGGGTCATTACAATAATCAACTTGGAACCTAAATGGACCAAAACCCTAATCATGGATAGAATAACTAAGAAACATGTTCAAGGCTAGGTAGACGTCCTCTAGGTCTAGACACTATTGTCCAACATTACTCTCAAAATATCAATGTAGATGTAATTTCCACCACTATTTACTTATGTCATTAGAGATCTAAATATGGATTAGGTGGGACATCCAATCAAGAGAATCATAAGGGATAGTGTACTTTCTGATTTGATAGTGGGGGATAGAATATTAAGATCCATATCAAGTTTTGGGTATAAGAAAGACAAACAAGCATATGTGTCACATACAATCATTAACGAACGGTTTAAGGTCACAAACACCAGCATCGAATAAGAGAGTTTGATCTTAGACATATATGCCATCATACATTAGAAAATTATTGATTTTAAAGGTAAAAAGGTGTTTAATGAATAACATCCAAAGCCAACATATGATTATGACATAATCAAGTATCATCATTAAGGTGTCACACTCATGCATATGAAGTCATCTGGACCAAGACTAGAGAAATAGGGGTTAGAATTGATATGTTCAATAGTGAGAACAATGTTTTTGATTTCATATGTTAGGATGAGGTTTGATATCATATAGAAGAAATTTTAGTATTTTGATCAAGATTATACATTAAAGTCCAAAAACAAGTCATATTAGTGCATGATGTTTGTAAAATAGTGAAGGAAAGATAATTACAACCTTAATTAAGCTCAAAAGTATACAAAAGCTACTGGTTTGATGATTAGATGGTAGACTGAGCATTATTGGTCCAATATTAATCAGAAGCATGCATTAAATGTATTGAATATGATGAAAGATTACAACTTTTTTAAAGAAAGAGATATAATGATGGAGTTCGGTTTGAAAACATGTTCATTTTTAGATCACACCAAGCTGATCAATTATATATATATATATATAGGTTCGTATTATCTAGCCATAGGAGTAAAAAGTTCTCATATTTATAAGAATTAAGCAATAAACGTTAGAATAAGAGAGTCATTTACCATATATTGATGAATTTCAACTGTAGATGTGCAACACACCATGGATCCATCACAATCCATTGGCCATCATGCCTTTTCTCCACTCAACATTGATAGTGTGTGGGCTACAATCACTCTTGATTTCTCAGTTAAGGATAGAGACGTAGACAAGATGAGGGTGTTTGATCTGGGCCATTGGTCAGTGACACCCTAGATCCAAGGGCTAAGAATGCCCATACCCATGGCAGGGTGGTCTCCAGCTATTGGGTGAGCTCCTACCCGGAGCATCTCTACATGGAGAAGAGGAGAGGGAGTTAGGTCAATAAATATGCCACTGAAGCTTGCATGTTCATCATGAAGCCACATGAGGCCATAGATGGAGCCATAGTAGAACAAGGAGGAGAGAATGAGGTTGCTAAATATGGACCCAACCATGTAGATTGATGATATCTAGGGAATTATATGAAGATGAGGGAGGGTTGTGGTGAAAACATGAGAAAATAGTTGCAAATGAAAGAAGAAGAAGAAGAAGAAGAAGAAAGAGGAAGGAAGGATGTGTTATTTGGTCCAAGGAGGAAAGAATGGTTGGATTGGCCAATCTTTTGCTCCATTCTATATGAGGAATGCATAAAAAGTCTTGGTCATTGAAATTGTGGCCTCTCATTGGTGGAGAGGGAGTGTCATAGATTAGTAAGTTGCCAAAGTGAAATAAAAATAAAGTTGTGTTTAAGTGGTCATTTTGTAAACTTTATAACTTTTAAAGCATAACTCTGATTTGTATACAATTTTCATCTGGTGTCACACATTTCCTCCTATTATTGCAATAGAAAACATTTGGATCCAATATGATTATTTTAAGGGAATTCCATAATCTAAATTTATGTTCAAAGTCTAAATATACACTCAAGTTTAGTCAAATAAGCTCAATGTGACATTCACTCACATCTAGAACATTAATTGAGCATAATGTGATTCAAGGTCATCCATATGAGAGTGAGGAAGCTTATTGAAAGTAATTGAGTATCATATAAGTAAATATATACATAATTTCACACTATTGTGAATAATATGAACAATAGTCAAAATTGGATACATCAAGTGGTTCAAGTTTATTCGATTCATCAAGAGGAAGGTCATTTAAGGCAAATGATCATTAATGAAGTGAATATGTGTGAAAGAGAAAAATTTACTTAGTCAGTCCTGTCAAGACAATAATCATGGTCGTCCATGTTTTGTACTGATAAGAAACTCCACTGAGGATTCTATCAACCATTAGCATGTGGTTGTTGGTCATAGTTCCTCTGTGAAATGTTGTTTGACAAATAGTCATGTTTTGTTACTTTTGTAAACCTCTATTGTGCATATAAATTCATGTTAATTCCATCTAACTTACAATGAATCTTAATTACATGTCATACAATCATCACACATGATTGACATCAAAGTTTAAAGGATAAAATTAATTAAGATTTAGTTCATGGAACTTAGACTTGTATGGCATGAGATTCACTAAATTAGGGTTTGTGATTTTAGTCTATTGACATGTACCTATGAATCTGAAATGATATATATAGAAATATTAGATACACAGGAATGGAATGGTGACATCACCATCAACATAAGGGCAATGTATAACTATTAGTTCCACATAGGAATCTAGTGTAATTGCTTCCATAATCTAAAATCTATTATTGTACAAAATTGATAACCATTAAAAGAAAAAAAATGATATATTAGATTTATATTAATATTTGTGAGGAATTACAATATTTTCTATAAATACCAACATAAATATAGAATGTTCTTCATATTGTAACCATTATTAACATATTTTTACTTTTACCTTTTGGCTATAAATGATTAAAAAAATCTTATTTTGCATAAGTGATGTCACTTATCATCTAATTTCATTATTATCAGATATGGAAAAATAATATTACCTTAGGTTCATTAATGCCCCTTGATAGATAATATACAATAAAGAGCTCAAAAATCTTATTGTGGTTTTAAGTTTTCTACGCTGAGTTAATAGATGAACACATACAAGCAATGGTTATATAGTGATATTTTTCTATTCCTTAATTAACTTCTGGCATTTTAGGAATTGTTCTAAATATTTCAGTTGTAGGAGCTATATGTAAAATCTGGTGAACTATATGTAATATTTTCAAAGTAATTGTAATGTAAGGTATTTAGCAGAAAAAAACCTATTTTGGATTTCCCTGAGTTACCTATATAAACATATGTCAGGGAGTATCGTTTGATTGTTGATTATATAAATGAATTCAGTTATGTATCATGGTTTGTATCAACAAGTCAAACCATAAAATAATGTATAGAGAAACTAAAAAGTTATGACTATAATAAACATAAATTGATATATCATTGACACCTTGTCATGCTTAATGATAATTATAATCCCAAAACATGCATATGAATGGAAATTTCACCTAAACTATCTAACCATGAGGAATATGGCTCAAGCTTTTAAGATTTTCTTTCAAGATGTATATATGTTAGATGATTATTAACACTTTGAAAATTCAAGTTGGAGTATCCGTAAACAAATCAATACAATATACTTAAATACTTGCAGTGGTACTCATACAATATGATGTGGCACAAAGTATGCTTTAAATATTAAAATCAATGCAACAATTTCCACCTACAATTGCATAGATCACAATTAGTATAGTGTTGGGTGAATCAGAATGGAATCAATGGAGTTTCTAAATTTCTCTCAACTAGATTGATGAGAAATTGGGTAAAAATGATGATTGGTTGGTTGTTGATGTTATTAAAAAATACTAAATTCTAAAATTAAGGATGACATGCGGTTGAGTGATACAGAGGATAAAGAAACACAACCTTTGTATTTGCACACTCCATCATATGGACATTCATAAAATAAATTAAAATAACTCTTATCCATATCTAACACACAACAATTAATGGTTTTCACATGTTAACTTCCTAGGTGGCTAGATTATTCATCTTTTAACTCATAACTATAGAACAAGATATTAATCTCTCTTAGACTGCTCCTAGGAGTGCTAACATCTACCTTCCTTACTTAAACAAGTTGACTTAGCATGCAATAATACCTATTCACTTTAATGTAATAGGAGTTTGAGTTATATTATCCTCCACTAGATTTATATCTCTCTTAAGATATATATTTGGGGACACTGATAACATAAACCTTTGATTCTCATGGACATTTAACAACAATTACAAAAACAACTAGACAATTTGTAAGACAACTATCAATTGTTCATCACATGTTCTAATTCATGTATTCAATTATATGGATATATTTTTAAACCACCATGAAAAATTAATAGAGTGGTCGAATATGAAAATATGCATAGAAGTACATGAAAAGAGAAAATTCTCTGATGACATAGAGAGATGACAACTTCAACATAAACCTTCGATTCTCATGGAAAAGAATCCCCTTTTGTAGTTGCAACCATATAGATTTTATTTTCTTTTCTAGCAATTGTGTGGCACGGAGTACATGGTGAGTTCGTACATGCCTTTCATGTTTTGAAATAACTATCAAACATGAAGCAAAATTGGTGATGGTGGCCTAACACCCTACATGACGTGCTCAACGTTAGAAACAACAACATCATGTCAATTTTATTGAAGCTCAGTCTGGTGACTTCCTAACATTGTGCATGAGGTGCATAAAGTTTGAAATTAAATGCATCATGTTGTTGGGGTTCGCTGATGCTTTTGAAAGTCGAAGCAATGTGTTTTGAGATGTGCAGAACGTGTATGGGTAGAATGGTAGTTTTGTGCATATTCTTCATTGTCTTTCCTTCAACTTTGCATGTGTTTAGGTATTAGGATATTTTTATATGTTTAACTTTATTTCTACATAAAATACTAAGAATTAATCGAAAATGATAAATGGATGAGTTTCAAGCCAAAACAAACTAAAACATGACAATACAATGTGATAAGTGTATAAATTAGAGCATGCAGACACATAATGAAATATACTTATCCGAATATTATTAGATACTTCTTTAACACTGTACATAACCAAGTCCATCAAACATATCCTTACACTATCCCCTCAATTGAAATGCATCGATAGGTTAATATTTGTACTGGTAAACAATGGTAGCAAAAAGAGAAGATCGGGGGCCTTACTTTGCTTGAAAAATCACAGCTGCGTTTAATCACTCCATGGAGGCGACTGGTTTTATTGAGTTGAATAGAATTGGTGGCCTGACTACCTGGTCCAAAAAATAGAAACCAGGTAGAAGGATCTCTAGCTCTATTGATCATGCCATGGTTAATGAACCCTGTCTTGATGTTTGGCCTAATGACGTCATTAATCTTGGAGCCAACATCTTGAGTGATCACTCCTGGTTAAAGATGGATTTCGTGTTCAAAGAGAAAATCCAACGACCTTTCTGTTTCCTCAACCTATGGTGTGAGTGGGATGGATTCAAAGATTTGGTGGAAGGTAGCTGGGATAGTAATGCCGAGGGTAACCCGATGTACAAAGTTCTAAAGAAACTTCATAATACCAAAAAAGCATTAAAAACTTGGTGTAGGGAAAAGGTCAACCTCAAGAACCTCATTGCGATAGCAACGAGGGAGTATGAGGAAGCATCTACTATTGCCAGTAGATACCTGATAATGAGAATTCTATCAATGATATAAGGAAAATCCAAGATAGACTAAGGAACTAAAGAAGCCCGAAGAGGGATTTTATTGGCAGTGGAGTCATATGAAGTGGCTGATTGATGGTGACCACAATACTAAGGTGTATAACACTGCTATCAAGAAGAAGGAGCTCAGAGAAACAATACACCAACTGATCAATGAGAATGGTGAAGTTGTTGACAAAAGGGAATATAAAGTGGCTACAGCCATAAACTACTTCCAAAGCATCTACAATCATCCAGATTGCCATTTTAACAACTTTGGTGACCTACTTCCCAGCAATAGAGTAAATGACAACATGCATTATAGGCTTTTCCAAACTGTGACTGATGATGAAATCAAAGTTGCGGTGTTTTCTATAAATCCATCTAAGGCCCCGGGGCTAGATGGGTTCAATGGAATGTTCTATCAACACATGTGGTACCTCATTGATAATGATGTTGGTGAAGCCATTAGATGGGTCATGAATGGTGGGAATATGGTGTTGGCGGCAAACCATACATTCATTAACCTCATACCCAAAAAGAAAGGATGTGGCTAATATGGCAGACTATAGACCCATAGCCTACTGTAGTGTGCTCTACAATGTCTTTCTAAACTTCTTTCTTGTAGGCTTGGGAACATTCTACCACTCATCATCTCTGAGGAGGAGAGTTCTTTCATAAAAGGAAGGAAGATCGCTAATTGTACCCTTCTTGCTTTAGAATTTCTGATTGGGTTTAGCATTAAAAATTCAAGCTCCAAAGCATGTGTCAAGATAGACCTTATGAAAGCATATGGTTATGTTCGATGGGAGGCTCTTTGGACTATCAAGGTGCACATGGGCTTCTCAAACAGATGGATCTTCTTGATGAAACAGTGTGTCCAGATAGCTTCCTTCTCTATACTGATTAATGGGGGCCTTGTTGGCCTTCTTAGAGCCTCTAATGGGTTACGACCGGGGGACCCTCTTTCCCCTCTGTTGTTTACTATTCTAATGGAAGAGCTAAAAAATATCATCAGTAAAGTTGAGCTCAATGGAAGAATCAAATCGTTCAAGATCAAGGGCACCAAAGTTAAGACTCACCTCATCTTCGCAGATGATGTGATGCTTTTCTCTGTGGGCAACACAAAATGACTTAAAGAATTCAAGAGGGTTTTGATTGAGTTTGGCAAGCTCACTGGGTTATACATTAGTTCTATCAAGTCAAGAATATTTTTATCTAAGTCCTATGACTCAAGAAGGGGAAGACTCAAACTAGCTATTGATCTTAATGGGGGTAGCCTCCCCTCAAGGTACCTGGGTGCCCCTATAGCAGGTGGAAAAGGGACTTCATCTGATTTCACTCCCTGCCTTGATGGTTTGAGAGCTAAGATTGAGGTCTAGTCTAGGATCAGACTATCCTTAGCGGGCAGGCTAGTCCTCATTAGATCTGTTCTTCAGAGCATGGTAAGATTTTGGGCAGAGGTCTATGATATTCCAATTTAGTGGTTGATTCAATGAAGAAAATCATAGCAAGCTACCTATGGGGGAGGGGGGTGAAACCATGGTGTTTCTTAGGAGATCCTTGCTCAACCCTTCAGAAAAGGTGGTCTCAATGTCATTCATCCTAGGATGGTCATTCATACTACTCAAATCAAGAGATTTGATAGGTTCCTAAGGGACAAGTCCAATGTATGGTCCAAATGGATGACTAAAAGGTATGTGAACTTACCTAATGACAACGATATGAGCTCCTCAAGGGCTCTGAGAAGCATGTGCAATAGGTGGAGGGAGCTTAGTTCCCTGTACATTGTTGATGAGCATGAGATGGTGGGTCTTGCTAGAAAACACACCATCTCATGGATCAACATCGACACAACAGATGACACTGTGTGGACCAAGATCCTTTGGGGCCCTTCCCACTGTCTGAAGTGGTGCATTGCTGCCTACAGGGCTATTTTGGGGAAGCTTCCTACCAAAGATCGCCTGCTGAAATGGGGGTATACAAGTTGATGTCCTATGCCCCCTTTGCAGGAGAGCTGAAGAAAGTCATACTCACCTTTTTCTTGAATGTAGCTACACTAGGCTCATCTAGTCTACTATTTGCTTAAAGATTGAATGGGGCCCAAACCAGTGCAACATTATCAAGGATATGGTGGATTGGTTACTACACCATCTCAAATATAAGCACCACATAGCATTTGGGGGCATCTGTTTATCAATTTTTTGCTACTATGTTTGGGAGGAAAGAAACGAAAGAGTCCATTCTAAAGTCATTCGTACAGAGATGGAGCTGCTCAAAAAGATAAAATCTGACCTTTGCAATTTAGTCCTTGTGAAAAAGGATATCCTGAAGGGTGTGCCCATTCATGCTAAATTATACTGGTAATTTTGTATGTAACCATGTATATACTAGTTTAGATACGATGGGTTTTTGTATACCCCCATCTACATAGATCATACTTACTGATATATGTTATGTTGTATATGGTAGTTTCTACCACCTCGCTTTGGCAATATATTTACCTATTTCCAAAAAAAATGCAAGTTATAGTTCGCTGGAAAAGTTTCTTGATGATGAAAATACTACTTGTATTTTTTATGATGAAATGCATTTGAATCACACAAACTAAGATATGAAATAATATCCTAGAAAAAAATTGAAAATATAATATTCTAGTCCAATATTCTATTTTCATACAACATGCATGGTTTCTTGAAATACTTAAGTAGATACGACATACATGACCAAGAATTGAAATAGGATTCTTGAAAACCCATAGTAATGTGCGATGACATACAAAGAATTGTAGAGAAGGTGAAGTGCATCCTAATATTCATTTCAGGAATAAGAACATGTAGTGAATTGTTGTTACCATATTAATAACCTCTAACTTGTATATAACCAAACATATAGGTGAAATGTGGTAGATCCTCCTATGGTTGCAATGACCGAATAGAATGAAAAATTCAGGAGTAGAAACATTTACCACAAAACAAAGTGTATTTTTCACATTAGTTGGATGGAAATGGAGATCCACTGCCATCAACGAAATTTTAGTTGGTGGTTTCTCCAACGGGTTGGCTAACAGTTTGGTAGTAAGAAGATGGGTTCAAATATGAAGTAATATATGGAAGCTTTCATTCTAAGAAAAACTCGTTATCCAAGATACAGTCTGAGCATGCAAGAGAAGAACAAGAATGACCACTTTCGATAGAGCCAATAATTACCAAACAAACAATCAACGAGAGAACAAAGTTGGCGAATAAAATTGTAAAATTCTATCAAGCAATTTCAGGAAGATTACAAGGATTGTCCTTCTCTCACAATCCTACATCCATAATAGAATCACATAACCTACTCTCACTCTTTGTCGTCTTTGGCTATCTTTTTGGCTTCCCCCTTTGGGCACCCATAACATATGTCTTCTACTCTATTTCTATAAATAGGACAAATTCTTATAAGACCGTACCAGAGGATACTGCTATTCTTCAAGGATTATGAAATGGCAATAAAAATGGATAAGAAAATAATTTCTTGGATTCCAAGTCTTACATTAAAAATTAATTTCTTAGACTCCAATTCCAACATTAATTTGCACTTTGTTAATATAATTAGATATTATTTCTTATCCTATTAAGATAAACGACAAAATCCTAACAATCTCCAGCTTGTATATTATCTGTTGAAGTTGCTCCTATAAGAAGTATGTTCCCATCCTTCAATGCTTCCGCCTTCAGAAGCTACTTCCGTCACTAGAAGAGACTGCCATGCACGTCTACTTAGAGTGTGTGTCGAGGCATACTTGCCCGAACACTTCACGTGAGAACTCCTCATGATGTACAATTTGAGAAACTACACCACATCCATCTAGGGTTGAAAGAACCACATCATTCACACCTTTGGCCCCCATACCATAGGGTTGTTTTTTCTTTAAATCATGCCTACTCAAAGACACATAACCGATTAAAATAGTTTGAGAGTTGTTGTAAAAATAAAAGAAAATAAAGTAAAACAAAGCAATCGATTAAGGGTTTAGTTTAATCAATTCAAGTGGAGATCTTTAGGATTGCGGTTTCACTGCGGGTTTTCATTGTATGAATTTCCATATAATAATTCAGATTAATCTCTCGATCCGGGTAGTGGCATGTAGTCAGAATTGCCCACTGTCATGGTACAATTCACTACCTATGTCTAGGTCGGTTCCACCGTCATAGTAACCTATACCCTAAACTAGGTGCATTAGAAATGACCTCTGGGTTTCCACCATTAACCATACATCACCTTGTTCAAGGGATTTGTTAATTAATGTGAATTTCGTCTCTTTTCAACCGTTAATTCTTCTTTCAAAGAAATTAAGGGCATTAGATTATCATTATGGTGATCAAGCATAACAATATAATTGAGAAAATGAAATCATACCACGGATTTAAGAGATAAATGATGAATTACTATGATAAAAATGTCATACAATGCTTCCTCGGGCTACTCCCGGTCCTAAAGACAAAGGGGATTAGCCCCGCATGTTCATCTCAGAGCAAAACATGGTAGAGAAAAGGGGAAACATGGATAAAAACATGAATAAGTAAAGAAACCCCTGAACAGAGAAGATCCAAGCATTTCGACGGTGGAAAACGTCTTCTTCGGCTTCCGGAATGGCTGGGGTGTGCTTCTGGGCTCCGTTCTTCTCTCCACACCTTCTCGGGACGTGTGCAGCGGCTAATGATGTGATGGATTGCTCTTGGCCGCCGTCATTAGGTATAATCACTGAGTTAGGTTGCAAAAATATCATAACCGTCAGATTTAGATCAATCTGAAACAAACTTGCATCTGACGGCGTCGATACCACCGACGCGAGTCGATAGTATCGACCCTGCGTGATATCAGCAAGTATTCTTTTCTTTCTTTGCTGCGCCTGATGCTGACTCGATACCATCGATGTGGGTCGATGGTATCGACACCCTAAGGCGTCGGTTTTTGTCCTTTTTCGTCGCTAAATCTTCTGGGGTTGATAATATCGACTTTATGGTCGATAGTATCGACTGTCTTCTCACCAGCAACCTGATGGTAAGTCGCTACCATCGACTTCCCTGTCGATGGTATCGACTCTGTGTTGCTCCATGCGGCTGGCAACCTGTGGTTGTGTCAATAGTATCGACAGCTGTCCATGGTATCGACAGCTGCAGATATGCGTTTTTCCTAAAATTGCAACACAAAACCACATAAGTCGAAATAAAACATGTTATTGTAATCATTTATGCTCAAAACACTAAAATAAGGGAGAATTGATGTTTAGAAGGCTCATATACCAAAGTAAATGAATTATGCAATATTAACCACCAAAATGACCAATAAATGCATAAAACACAAGTAAAACAAGTCTATAAATGTGACTCAAAATCATCACATCAAACTCCCCTAAGCTTGAACATTGGTCGCCCTCGAGCAACTAAACTTTAGAATAAAATTGTGAGGGTCAACTAAAGAACATATCATCACAACAAACATCACTATATGATTCCCACCATACATTCACATACCGGCCCTTACTAACCACAAAATGATAATTACCCTAAAGGTGACAATAATCATCCATAAAAGATATCTACCTCAAGAATAATGAACACCATCATATAAGGCAGTTAACATAATAAAATTCTCCGGTCCAGACTCGGTGCATCTTGTGATCTCCTATTCTACGTTACTCGCACTAACTACCATCTACATGGAAGCAGCTCTCCAGATATTCACAAATGAGGAGAAAATCACAGCGGCATACCAATTCGAGCAACGGGTGGATGGAATTGGTGGCTCATGGAAGAAATGGAAGCATTATACAGTTTTATCATGCACAAAGAAAAAATGATCTAAATGATGCATATGCAAGTGTAAATGCCCTAATGCCTATATTTGGGTAGAATGATGCATGCACTATCATTCCGTCTCAAGGTGAGATGGAGTATCTAAGAAAACTACATCATGTACTTATCCTTCTTAATATGCAGTAAGAACATATTCCTTTCTCCTTCTCATTCCTATTTATTTCTCAATTCTTTTCTTTGTCTCTTTTTTTTTCTTTCAAAATTTTCTTTTTTTTCTTTTAAGGCCCTTATATCCATAAATAATAATGAATTATTTGTCAGGCTCACTTCTTGTTGCATAACTATATACTTGAAGCATTTGGAAGGTATGGAACAAGTTTATCACCTTTAATGTTTCAGAAGAAATAAGATACATGATTAACTGTATATGCATAAAAATGTGAATGCAGCTACAAAATGATACTCATGCAACTAAATGACATGCACCTAAGGATACTGTGCATGTATAGCTAATCTATTTTTTTTAATGTAAAAAATGTGAAAATAGATGCAATGCAAGTCCTATCTACATGAGATGCAATCAAAGAGATTAAAACCATAATGTACTTCCAGTTCTTAAGGTGGAGTATGAAAAAAATGGGGTGGATAGATCACACGACTAACTAACTAAACCTTTGTAAATTATTATGTGTCTCTCCTTACTGACATGTGTAGTAATTAAGAGGTTTCTCTCTCTTACTTCAAATTAAAGTCACATTATCATTTGATCAGTTTAGGCTCAAACAACTAGTTCCGTCCACTTTTCATGAATCATGAGAATGTACAGTTGTGATTTTCTATTTTAGAGTTGACAAACCCAATTATTTCCGTAAGTTATGTGCTCAAAGTTGAACAACAAAAGCTTGCAAAATACTCATATATATTTTTTAAATTTTCCCCTGATCCCCATGTACAAGCAACGAGATGACACATGACTTAAGACATCCACAATTACACTGGATAGAGTGTGGATCCTACAAACAAACTAAAAATTGCAAGAACTAAAAGTCAAAAGACAAAAGACAAAGCAATAAAAACTAAAAACTAAAGGATAGAGTTGTTCCAACTCCCCCCCCCCCCAAGCTTGAATTCGACTATGGCCTCATAGTAAAAAACAACCTTAAAAGGTGGAATAGAGATATCGATCATTCTTCCGGAGGAGGCCGGTATTGCGGGGACGAGGGGTCCCAAGATGGGTACTGCCCCTAAAAGCTCGGATCATACTAGGGCATTGGTGGAGGTTGTGGATACCCCCCCAAAGTAATTCTGGCTCCAGTAATGATCATAGAATGGCTGCTGCTGCATCTCCATCCTATGCAACCTGTCGTGGATGTGATGTTGGTTGTTGAGGAGGAGGCGCTCATTTTCAAAAATAGCCCTCTGGTTATCTAGCAGCCAGTTTGTCGTATCCTGGATACCGGCATATGAAGCCGTGTGCTATAGTTGGGTGTGCTGGATCTCTTGCAACATCGTATACATCCCCTACATGGAGTAGACATCCTTGCTTTGCTGCGAGGGCTATGGCGGCGGAGGCTGTGAAGAAGAAGATGCACCCAGATGCATGTGGGGACGCTTCCTAGGTGCCACTCGTGCCCGAAGAGGAGTGAAAGCCTCCTCTTCCTCTTCATTCTCGTCACCGTCATTGTCGTTGTCATCGTTGCTGCCATCTTCATTCGAGCTCTCGGTGGCGATGACAGGCCATCGAAAATGCTGAGCGCCCTCGATGTGGAAGACAGGGTCTGGAAGTGAACACTCTTGATAGGCGTGATTAACATGGCAATGTGCATATGCCAAGCCATCACAAAGCAAGATGAGGCTGGAGCGATGCAGATGTTACAGGTTGACTTTGCTTCGGTTAGAGAGGGGAGTAATATGGGAGAAATTTAACCCAAGATAGGAGGCCATCGGTGTGATGAGCCCTCCAAAGTGGATTGGAGCCTTCCTCATACTCCTCTTTACAACCAACACGCACATCAAGAAAAGCGCGCCCCAATTACATTCTTCTCGCTTCAAAAACTTGTGTAAGAAAAACAAATTTGTCTCCTGAAACTTGCTGAGAGACAAATCACCATGAGCGAACAAGGTGGTGCAAAGCATGCAGTGAAGAATCTGCACGAACGGATGCTTGAAATCCACCACTGCCGCATTGTGGTAGCTCACGGATTTGTCGGGCGGCGCAGTCACTAGCTCGGCGAAGATAACATCATAATCTGTCCTGTTGTCTGGCCACCGGTACTGATCTCGCCCATGATTCCAGTTGTAGATGGAATTGAACTGCCGCAGGGTGAGAGTGTAATCATTGTTGTATAGCTGAAAAGAAATGCGGCCTTTGATCCATTCCCAATCAGTGGCAATGATGTCATTTGGCATGATGCATATATCCAACGATGCCATGAACTCCGCCACTAGCTCTTTGTATGTGGGCCATTCACCGAAGAATGGTTGGCCGTCAGTGTGGAATTCCATCTCATCGGGCCTCCTGCCCATATGCCTTGCCTTTCCCTTGAGAACATAGGCAAGATTGGCCTCAAACCCAAGATTGTGGATCATGTACTGGCCGACGTAACGGGTCGGCTCTATCTTTCTCTTCATCAATTCTTCGTAAACCTTCTTGACCTCCACGGAAGGATGGAAAATCCGCGGTCACGGAATAGACGCCGTCGGTGGAGGAATGAACACTGGGATCTCCATTGGTGTCACACGTGAAGAAGATGCGCCGGAGGTAAGCACCATTGTCGAAGAAGAAGAAATAGAAGGAAGAGCTTGGGGGAGGTCAGAGAAGACAATCTCCACTCAGTGAAGACTCATGGAAGAACACGCTCCTTGGATGCTCACCTCCGGGCTCCGATCGTTCAACAAGACGCTCGACACAAGTGGAGGAAGAAAGCTTTGAAGGTGTGATGTCATATGACGACAATCCACCCCTTTTTTAACTGTGGCCGACACTGCTGTATGACCGTCGATGGTATCGACTCCTGTAGCACAATCTGTCTTCTGCTAGTATCGACGATTGTCGATAGCCTGATTTGGGGCCCCAGATCGATGACACATCGATACCATCGACACTCGTCGATGGTATCGATCCATCCCACAGATTGACTCTCTTGGTGCAGTGATCGTCGTTGATTTTATCTCACAGATCGATGACATGTCACGTCGATACTATCGACGTGAGTCGATAGTATCGACTTCTTCTTAGGGCAACACCCTCGCGAGGCCCGGCCGCTGCCTTCTGCCTATAGCCGGGTCGATACCATCGACAGGCCTGTCGATGGTATCGACTTTACTGAGACTATTTTTGTCTGAAAATCTCTAGAGATCTCGTGAGTATCGACGCCCGTGTCGATACTATCAACCTCATTCTAGTGAGCAACCTAATGGTATGTCGATACTATCGATGAGGCCATCGATAGTATCGATGCAGAGAGATCTTTGCATCCGCCAACCTGTACCCGTCTCGATACCATCGATACAAGGGTCGATGGTATCGACTCTGCCTCAGTCCTGCACATTCAACAAATGATCAAGGTATCTTTTTTACACTAAAAACAAAGTCAAATCAAACTAAATTACTAATGTAAAAGAAACTAAATGAGACTACCGATGGTTGGGTTGCCTCCCAACAAGCGCCCTTATTTAACGTCTTAGGCTATACAAATCAAGTTCCTCATACATCCGGAAGTGCTATGAGTTTGACCTCATTCACTTTCCTTGTGTAATCTTCACCGAAATACAACTTCAATCGTTCTCCATTTACCAAGAATGTTGTCTCGCCATCACACACCATGATTGCACCATGTGGCCTGACCTCCTCTATAGTAAACGGTCCACTCCATCGGGATTTCAATTTCCCGGGATGCATTTTCAACCTAGAGTTGAACAAGAGTACACGATCTCCTTTCTTGAAGACGCGCATCTGAATATGGCGATCATGAATCAGCTTTGTTCGCTCCTTGTAGATCCGTGAGCTTTCATATGCATTCATCCTCAGCTCGTCAAGTTCATTCAACTCAAGCAACCTCTTCTTTCCCTCTTCATCATGGTTCAAATTCAGCTTCCTCAACGCCCAATGCGCTTTATGCTCTAATTCCACCAGAAAATGGTAGGCCTGACCATAAGCCAACCTAAAAGGCATAGTGCCTATAGGTGTATTAAATGTCGTCCTGTATGCCCACAAAGTGTCCGGTAGCAAGATGCTCCAGTTCTTTCTCGTGGAAGCCACAGTGAGCTCCAAGATCTTCTTGATCTCCCGATTGGAGACTTCCACTTGCCCTTGTGTCTGCGGCTGGTACGGGGTACCAATGTTGTGCTTTCCCCCGTACTTTCTCAACAGTGCCGTGAAATTCTGATTCCAAAAATGTGTACCTCCATCACTAATGATCATTCTTGGTACACTAAACCTGCAGAAAATGTGTTCCTTGAAAAACTTGCACACTACGGCGGCATCATTAGTCCTAGTGGGTATTTCCTCTACCACTTTGATACATAATCAACAACTAATAGAATGTACAATTTAGAATTGGAGGACACAAAGGGTCCCATAAAATCAATACCCCACAGATCGAACACCTCGACCTCTTGAAATACATTGAGGGGCATCTTCTGTCTTTTTGAAATGTTACCTGCCCTTTGGTAGGAATCACATTTCCGCATATAGTCATAGGCGTCCCTGAACAAAGTAGGCCAATAAAGACCACTTTCCAGTACCTTGGCCGCAGTTCTAGAACTTGCATGGTGGCCACCCGTCGGTAGAGTATGGCAATGACGTAAGACACTTTCATATTCCACTTCCGATACACACCTGCGCAACACACCATCCCTGCACTGCTTCAACAGAATAGGGTCATCCCAAAAATAATATCATAAAGAATGGAAAAACTTCTTTTTCTCCTGATATGTCCAATCATCTGGGATAATTTTGTAGGCGAAATAATTAACAATGTAAGAAAACCTCGGATCCTTTGATTTCACAGATAGAAGTTGTTCATCGGGAAACGTCTCGGTAATGGGTATATGCAAGTCCTTCTCATCTACCCTTTCCAACCTAGACAAATGGTCCGCAACCATATTTTCTATTCCCACCTTATCTTTGATTTCAATATCAAATTCTTGTAAAAGTAAGATCCACCTAATCAATCTAGGTTTGGCATCCTTTTTCTCCATCAAGTACTTAATGGCGGCGTGGTCCGTCCATACCATGACTTTAGATCCTACAAGATATTGCCGGAATTTTTCAAAAGAAAAAACAACGGCGAGAAGTTCTTTTTCAGTTTTCGTGTAGTTTAACTGTGTGTCATTTAAGGTTTTGGATGCATAGAAAATCACAACGGGTTTATTGTCCACTCGTTGTCCCAAAACAGCCCCAACTATGAAATCTGACGCATCACACATCAATTCAAATAGTTTTGTCCAATCCGGTGTTTGCACAACTGGTGCGGAAATCAGTTTTTCTTTAAGCACGTTAAACGCATGTAAACACTTTTCGTTAAAGTCAAACACATCATCCTGTTCCAACAACTCAGATAATGGTTTGGCGATTTTTGAGAAATCTTTTATAAAGCGACTGTAAAAACCAGCGTGACCTAGAAAACTCCATACCCCTTTAACCGAATTCGGTGGGGGCAATTTGGAAATAACTATGATCTTTACCGAGTCTACCTCCAACCCTTTGCTAGACACTTTATGCCCAAGCACAATCCCTTCGCTGACCATCATGTGGCATTTCTCCCAATTGAGGACCAAATGCGTGTCCTCACAGCGTTGCAAAACCTTGTCCAAATTGTATAAACATTCGTCAAAGGACGCACCATAGACGGAGAAATCATCCATAAAAACCTCCAAACAACGTTCAACCATATCGGAGAAAATGGCAAGCATGCAACGCTGAAAGGTTGCCGGTGTATTACACAGACCAAATGGCATAAGGTGGTATGCAAATGTTCTGTAAGGACAAGTGAAGGTGGACTTCTCTTGGTCCTTAGGATCAATGGAAATTTGAGTGTACCCCGAATAACCATCGAGAAAACAAAAATGAGATCGACCTGCTAATCGCTCTAAAATCTGATCAATGAATGGGAGATGGAAATGATCCTTAAGCATAGTAGCATTCAATCTACGATAGTCTATACATACACGCCACCCGGTTACCAAGTGGGTCGTGACAGGTTCATTTAACAAATTATGTGTAACAGTAATTCCTCTCTTTTTAGGGACTACCTGTGTCAGACTCACCCACATCGAGTCGGATATATCATAGATGATACCTGCGGAAAGGAGCTTGATCACCTCCTTCTTTACGACCTCCATCATGCTAGGATTTATTCGACGCTGTGGCTGAATCACCGGTTTTGCTCCCTCCTCAAGCCAGATCTTGTGTTGGCACAATGTAGGGGAAATCCCCTTGATGTCTGCGACCGACCACCCGAATGCACCTCGGTGGTTCTTCAACACAATCAGCAATTGATCTTCCTCCTCGGCACTCAGATATGCCGAAATAATCACAGACAGCTTCTCACCCTCAGCTAGAAATGCATATTTCAAATGCGGTGGAAGTGGCTTCAATTCTAGATCTGGCGGGCTGATCAAAGACAACTGAAGCGGTGGTGGGAGTTCACCAAGCTCTTCATAGTACCTAGCATAAAAACATGGAAGCACCTGAAGCATCTTGGAACACTCTTGTAGTGACTTGCTTCTCATCTAATCATGTGTTATATTAACCAGGCAGGCTTCAAGCGGTAATTCTGGATATGCATTGAAAATAGAACTTGCTCTGGCCTCATCTTCAGTAGAGGGAGGGATGTCCTCCTCTTCGTCATTGGGAAAACCCACAACCTTTCTAAGAGACACAACCTTGGTCTGGTCCATGATGTCTACAGCCAGTGTCCCTTTTTCTACTTTAGTCATCACATGAGCCATATCTAAAAACGACTTCCCTAGACAAAGAGAGATATTCTGGTCAAAGTGCTTCAACATGCGGCAGTGCTCCTTTACTTTTGGTTGCGTAGTGCTTGAGGGCATGACCATCTCAAACCGATCATCAGCAATACCCAAGGTCAACCGACCTCTTCCCATCTCAAGTATCATGTCAGCAGTGGCTTGAAATGGTCACCCAAGGAGTAACTCATTACCCTGTTCATCTTGCATCTCCATTACAACAAAGTCTGCTGGAAATACAAACAGATCTACTTTCACCAACACATCTGCACAGATACCATAGGGCTTCACCACTGAATTATCTGCCAATTGTATTGTCATATTGCTCGGCCTTGATTCCTTTAATCCCAATTTCTTGAATGTAGAGAGAGGCATCATGTTTATGCTTGCCCTGAAATCACACAGTGCTTCGCCAAATTTCACCTTACCAATGTAACATGAAATGTTGAAGCAGCCTGAATCCTACCTCTTAGGTGGCAATGTGCCCAATATGAAGGCACTTACCTGTTCCTTGAGAACCACAACCTCGGTATTTGGTATTTTCCTTTTCTTATTGATAATGTCTTTCAAGAACTTCCCGTAGGAGGGTATCTGCTCGATTGCTTCTAGTAATGGAATATTGACAGAGAGATTTCTAAAACCTTCCAGAAACTTCGTGAAATGGGCATCCAATTTCTTTGCTTTAACACTATTTGGATATGGGACCGGGACAGCCTGTGCCCTTTGATGTGGTGGCACATATGGTGTCCTGGTCTTTGTCTCCTCCTCAGCAGTAACATGTTCAGCTGTGACTTCCTCTACTATATCCTCAACCGGCTCTGTGACTAGAATTGGCACTTCCTCTGTGGCCTCACCTTCAGTTTCTGACTGGTGTTTGCTTGGTTCATTAGCCCTGGGGTTTAAAATCTTCTTTCCACTCCGTAGCAAGATTGCCTTCGCCTGTTGGTTTCCTCCTGGAATGTTTGTGTTACCTGGGAAGCCTTGCTGCGCTGGCTTCTTTAGATTTCCTATCTCAGCTACCAATTGCACCATAGACGTCTCTATTGTCCTCATCTGAGCCCCATGGCTCTGCAATGTCTGCCCAAACTAATTCATGAATTCCCCCTGTTGCTTGATCTGTTGGCCGAAAGTGTTCATCAGTTCTTGGTTCTGCTTTATCACTTGGTTGAGCAACTCCATTCTCTTATCCTCCACCACCAGCTAGGGTTTTGCATCGGGGTCCTGCAAGAAGTTATTTGGATCTTTCCAGGAAAATTTCTTGTCCTTCCTCCATGAATAATCATTGTTTCTATACCCCTGCTGCTGGCGCATAAACTTTACTTGAGCCTCATCATCTGTTTCGGTATCTTCTTTTGCAAGTAGTTTCTTTGCTAGAAGGTCCATCTTCTCATTCAGCTCTTTGATGGCCTTTGACTCTCCTGCAACTCGAACATGCTCTACGACATCTCTGTCACCCCGGGATTTCTTTTTGGCCATATTTTTTAGAATTTCCCAACACCTTATGTCTGTGTTGTTCAAAAGGAACCCTGAACCTGCGGAATCCAGGTTACTTCTATCATGCTCGGAGAGAGCAAAATAGAAGATTTTGACCTTCATCTCCTTGTCAAGCCCATGATGCCGGCACCTCCTAAGCATGATTTGAAACCTCTCCCAGGTCTCGGAGTAAGTCTCCCCTGCCTTCTGGCTGAAATTATGGATTTTTGTGATCATATCATTTGTCTTCTCGTGTGGGAAAAACCTTTCAAAGAACACTTACACCATGTGGTTCCATGATTCCACATATTCATCGTCAAGATTGTGCAACCATTCTCGTGCATTTCCTGCCAGAGAGCTCAGAAACAACTTCAGGTATAGTGTCTCCTGCGGAAACCTGTCTATTTTTATCATATCGCAGTTTTCCACAAACTGGCTAATGTGAGTCACCGGGACTTCGTTCTTTAGCCCATGGAATGCATTTGACTTGACCAAGTTCATTAATGCAGGATCAATCTTATAAGTCAGCATGTTGATCGTCTGCTTCTTTATTGGCCCCTTTGAAGCAGATGAGGAAGAAGCTTTTATCTTCTCTCATATCGTCTGCTCTTCGGCCATGACTTCTTGTTCTGAGCCGGAATCTATATCTTCCAGTTGGTCTTGATTGTAATCTTCCTCATCGTCAAATCCTGACAGTGGAACCTCTGGTGTAGGCTGTGTGTAATCAGTGTTACGCATCCTCACCATGCACAGTACCTGCAAAATAATAATCTCAGTTCAGTACCGTGCTAGACGATTACACAATTTGAAACATAAACTTTAATTTTTGAAATGATTACAAAATAATAAAAATAAAAGGTGGCCTAGAATGGCCGCATGCAGCACTTGTAGTGTCGACAATTGTCGTGTCCCCGGGAACGACGCCAAAAACTTGACACGCTTTTACCGTGCGTAGAACGCAAGTGTACGCGTCAATGTAGTATAGGCCTTTGTGAGGCTCAAGTCGAACTCAGGGACACTGAATTATCGGTAGACTACTACTAACTGGTTGCGATCAGCTAAACCGATTAAAAGAGTTTGAGAGTTGTTGTAAAAATAAAAGAAAATAAAGTAAAACAAAGCAATCGATTAAGGTTTTAGTTTAATCAATTCAAGTGGAGATCTTTAGGATTGCGGTTTCACCGCGGGGTTTCATTGTATGAATTTCCATATAATAATTCAGGTTCATCTCTTGATCCAGGTAGTGGCCTGTAGTCAGAATTGCCCACTGTCGTGGTACAATTCACTACCTATGTCTAGGTTGGTTCCACCGTCGTAGTAACCTATACCCTAATCTAGGTGCATTAAAAACGACCTCTGGGTTTCCACCATTAACCGTACATCGCCTTGTTCAAGGGATTTGTTAATTAATGTGAATGTCATCTCTTTTAAACCATTAATTCTTCTTTCAAAGCAATTAAGGGCATTATATTATCATTATGGTGATCAAGCATAACAATATAATTGAGAAAACGAAATCATACCACATATTTAAGAGATAAATGATGAATTACTATGATAAAAATTGCATACAATGCTTCCCCGGGATACTCCCGGTCCTAAAGACAAAGGAGATTAGCCCCGCATGTTCATCTCAGAGCAAAACATGGTAGAGAAAAGGGGAAACATGGAGAAAAATGTGAATAAGTAAAGAAACCACTGAACGGAGAAGATCCAAGCATTCCTCAACGTGGAATGCATGCTCTACAGCCTTTCGGTGGTGGAAAACATCTTCTTCGGCTTCCAGAATGGCTGGGGCATGCTTCTGGGCTCCGTTCTTCTCTCCACACCTTCTCGGGATGTGTGCAATGGCTAATGACGTGATGGATTGCTCTTGGTCGCCGTTATTAGGTATAATCACCGAGTTAGGTTGCAAAAATATCATAACCGTCGGATTTAGATCAATCTGAAACAAACTTGAATCTGACGGCGTCGATACCATCGACGCGAGTCGATAGTATCGACCCTGTGCGATATCGACAAGTCTTCTTTTCTTTCTTTGCTACACCTGATGCTGACTCGATACCATCAACGCGGGTCGATGGTATCGACACCCTAAGGTGTCGATTTTTTTCCTTTTCCGTCGCTAAATCTTCTGGGGTAGATAGGATCGACTTTATGATCGATAGTATCGACTGTCTTCTCACCAGCAACCTGATGGTAAATCGCTACCATCTAATTCCCTATCCATGGTATCGACTCTGTGCTGCTCCTTGCGGCTGGCAACCTGTGGTTGTTTCGATGGTATCGACAGCTGCAGATATGCGTTTTTCCTAAAATTGCAACACAAAACCACATAAGCCGAAATAAAATATGTTATTGTAATCATTTATGCTCAAAACACTAAAATAAGGGATAATTGATGTTTATAAGGCTCATAGACCAAAGTAAATGAATTATGCAATATTAACCACCAAAATGACCAATTAATGCATAAAACACAAGTAAAACAAGTCTATAAATGCGACTGAAAATCATGGCATCAGGTGTCTTGGAAATTACATTGGGGACTCAATCCATGGTTGTAGGATCCAACGAAAAAAATCCATGACTCATAAAATCATCAATCATGATTGGACTAAAATGTAGGAGCATTATAGCTAAACAAAAGAAATGTGATAGCGAGCTGCACCCCCAATTTGGGCCAAATAGGATCAAAGTCAATTAAATGATCTAAAAATAATGTTGATACAAGGAAATTTAAAATGAGCATATCAGACTAATTGTACCTAGGAATTGAGACAATGTTGGTGTTCTATATGTGTAAGAGTGTCCTAGAAATAAATAATATAAGTTAAAGGTAATAAGATATCTACAGATGGTATAAAAATGGTATGAGAGAGTATTATGTATATCTAGGTGCAATCTTGGTTTCATATCAAAATGAGTGTCATCACTTGTCATGTGAATATAAAATAAACTCAACAAGCCTTAAAACATATCCAATCATGAATGAAATCAAGAGTGAGAAATCAGTTCAAAGATGAAGTAGATAGTACATACATGAGGAGAGACAAAGACTACAATATTAAATGTCACATTGTGTATATTTGACTAATGTTGAGAGTGTCATTAGACTTTTGAACATTAATTTCAATTATTTGATTCTTTTGAAATCATCATATCGGGCACAAACTTTTTTATAATAAAAGGAGGATTTTTTTGACACAATCAAGAATATTTCATGCAAACCCGATATGCAATTTAAAAGTTATGAAGTATGCAAGTTGACTAAAGAAACACAACATTGCTTTTATTTCACTTCAACATCTCAGTGATCAATGGCACTCCCTCTTAGAAAATGGGAGGCCACCATTTTGAATCCACTTATTCATATTTTGATTTGTACAAAATCGAGTACATGCTTGGCCGATACGACCAATCTTGCCTCCTTGGGACCAAATAATGCATCTTTTCTTCCTCTTTCTTCTTCCTCTTTCAATTACAATTCTTTGTTTGTGTTTTCCCACACTACAACCCCCTCTACATCTTCATCTTCTTCTTCTATATCTTTCCACCCTCCATGAGAGTACCCATGTCTGGCAACCTCCCCTCGTGTTACTACGGTTCCATATAAAGCCTCCTTTGACTTCACAATGAGCAGGCGAGCTTGTGAGACACGTTGGTTGGTTCCAGCTCCCTCTCCTCTTCTCCCTACATGGTGATCCATCTAGTAGCTTTCCCAATTGATAAAGGCTTCCCTCCCATGGGTGTGGGATTTCTCGACCCTTGATCTAGGGCCTCGCTGACAAACAAACCAGATTGAACACCCTCATCCCATGTCCCTTTTTTTCCTTAGTTAATCGGTCAAGAGTGATTGTGGACCACACACTCTTAGCACATAGTGGATCCAAGGTGTAGTGGTCAAAGGATCATGATCCATCCATGTGTTCTATGTGTGTATGTCCATATTCGTCATTATATGGTAAATGTCTCTCATTTTTCTCAATTTAATGCTTAATTCTTGTAAAAATCATAACTTTTTACTCATATGGCCAAATAATAAGAACCTATATACCAAATTGATCAAATCAATGAGATATTGATAACTGACATGTTTGTGAACCCTAAATCAATCGTTGTATACCTTGTTTTCTATAAAGTCATAATTTTTTACCATATTGAATACAATTAATCCATGTTCATGAATATCTTGGAGCAATAATGCTAAACCTACCATTTAATCTCCAAATCAATAGTTTTTCTTCACATTTGAACATAATGAAGTCTCTAATCACCTTTATTTCACTTCTTGTGACCATTGGGCAATGATATCAATTATTTTTGGACTTTAATGTGTAATCTTGATGAAAGTTGTAATATCACTTCTATATGACACCAAACCTTCTCCAAATCTTAGAAGTCTACAACTTTGTGCTCTCCATGGAACCAATACCAACACTAACCTTGGTTTATCTTATCTTTTTCCATTTGATTTAATATGCATGAGTGTGACACATTTATGATGATACATGATTATACCCAAATCATATCTTGACTTTGGTCTTATTATACATCAAACACCTTTATACTTTCAAAATAAGTAACTTAGTAGTTTCTTGTGTAATAAATTTCTACGATCAAGCTATCTTATTCTATTTTGGTATTTGTAACCTTAAATCCATCATTAATGACCTTAGGTCACATATATGGCTTGTTTATCTTTCTTGTGCCATAAACTTCATATGGATCATAATATTATGTCCTCTCCTATTAAATCATGAAATTCTCCATCCCTTATGATTTTCTTGATGTGTATATTCCACCTAACCCATATTTCGATCCCTAATGACAAAGTAGAAAATGTTGGTGATCATATGTATATTGATATACTAAGAACAATATAAGATAATAATTCCTAGATCCTTGGTTTATATTAATCTAAATGTGAATTATGCCTCTTATATCACTATCTTTCTGATCTAAATAACCTTGTTTGCTAAATCTCATGACCATTTTGGTCAAGAACCTTGTTTTCCCTATTATGAGTCTTTTGGCCATGAAACATAACTAAGTGACTTAACTGGAATGATAATCATATAAAATTGATGAAACCCTAGAATAACATGAAAATTGAAACACAACTTCATGATTGACACTAAGTCAATAAAAGATCATTAAATATGTAAATTATCAACTTGGAACCTAAGTTGATCAAACCCTAATCATGAACCTAACAACTAAGAAACCTGTTGAACCTTGTTTTAAGGATGGGTTATGTTCTTAATCAGGTGGTTGATTGTGATCAAGATGTTCATTGATAGGCTAAGTGCCTATAAAAAATTTATTTGGGATTCTACTAGTTATATAAATGTGGTTTTCCTGAGTGAATGCCTTATATGTATGTATGATTACTAACTTGCAAATATTTGCATGTATTATATTTTTATCGAACTCGATCTTTTCCTTTGTTAATTGTAGCACATGAACAATTAGTATATATCTCTTTTCTACAAACTTCCAATTTGGGGTTGCTCAGTGACTTTGGTCATTTGAGGTCCCTCATGTATAGAAAGTGTTACGACCCCACTTCCCGATAACCCCCAATTAAGGGAGATCGAGAGGTCAAAGCCGCACCCATAACTTCCGGATCAAAGGTTCAACAATTAACCAAGAATAATTATCAAAATTTAACAGACTAAATGGGAAAACTGTAAGAAAATAAACTTTTGCATACCTTTTTGAAAACATGGATCTCTAAACTTCTATCCACTTATGGATTCTATTCTAACTAATCCTCCTGGTACATTACTTCATGTATTTCACAATATGACGATTTACTGTTTGTCCTTTTGGCTTGTACCTAAAACGCCGACAAAAAAAACATCGGTTAGCCAAAGCTGGTATGTGGGGGAAACAATAAACGTGCAACTATGATAACAACATAAACATTCAATTAATCATTTAACAACCAAGATTACATTTTAAATATAACTCCGCGATCCATGAGTACCCTATCCTTTGTGTTATCCCTACAGTTGACATGGATACTACCTTCCTTATGGCAGATCCCCATTAAACCCCTCATGGTCCCACCTATAGGTGAACCCGTTTCTAGGGTTGAGTCACATGTCACTACTCGTAAGTAGCCCACTCCTTAACTCATGGCAGGCTAATGGGTCTCATGGCACTACACTTGGTAGCCCAATTTCTAACCCACGATAACCTAGACCTTACTCTAGGTTACCCCTTTTTAGCCTTTACAAGCCACATAGGTGGACCCAGATCTAGCCAGTTATACATGTATATTCATAGTGATAGTCATAGTCACTCTATAGTTGCATGAATTAAAACATCCAATAGTTATTTCAAGCCATGAGGGAAACATCGATAAAATCCTTGGAAAACTAATCGAGATAATCATAAGCGTAACCACATACCTGATTTGATGATTTCACAAGCATTAAGCAAACCCAACCAAAAATGCAATCCAAGAAAGCAATTCAATCATCTCATAATTCCTGAAAATAATATGTACTCTATTTATTACACACTTTATCAAGAATCTACTTTATTGACTTGGATTCACTTTCTAAGGTTTTTGTATCCATTTCAGGGTTTCATTTTGCAATTAGGGTTTCCCTTCATCTTTTACCACATTACACCCTAATTTTATTCCATTACTCATAAACCCTAATTATCTCATCTATTCTTCAATATTAAGGTTATCGTAACAACGTATAACCCTATTTCCATATTAAAGGCTCACTAATCATTAATTAATTTCATTAAGCTTCTTTTACATTAAAGCTACTATTTTTATCCTTTTAATCCATGACAAGATCATTATGCACATCTATCATTAATTCAAAGTTCATTAGGGTCTAAATAACATATGAACTTATTTTTCCCTCAATTCCACCTTTCATTCATGAAAAGACCCTAATTACTACATTTAGGGTATTTATCCAGCATTAAGGACTTTTATATTCAAATAACTTAGAACTATCATTCCACAACGTATTTTCTATTGGCTAAATGGACATCTGTAAATCCCTTTGTTTTGATAATGACAAATATTTCATTCTTAATGATCTAACGTGCTACTTGAGTGTTGCAGGAATAAGGTGGATGACAAAGCATCCGGGAAATCTATATGCTTAATGTTTGTATTTTCATGAAATGTAATAAATTTGTAAAAACTTGTACAAACATATAATGTACAAGTACTTAGACTTCATGTAAATCAAGCGTTAGATTTTCCCTAGCTAAACAGCAAACTTAGATAGGTCATCTCCTTCAATAGTGTCATATATGCACACTCATACACACACTTAATTTCTTTATTTGAAACATTGAAATAGGGTCAATCTCGGTCGACAAAATCCTCGACCGAGACACTCTCGGTCGACAAACTCCTCGACTGAGAAAGACCCAAGTAGCCGTTAGACACAACTGACAAGGTAGTTGGCAGTTGGAGATGAACGTTGCAAATACTTGATCCAGAGAGCCTGTCGGTCGACAAAACCTCGACCGAGTAGGCATCTCGGTTGACAATTTCTCGACCGAAATGGACTCTGACAGCAACTGCAGAATTAATTAACTAGCCATTGTTAAAGCAACAAACTTGTACCTAACGGCTAGTTAAGCACTTAGAAACCCCTAGAATGGGTCTAGAACGTCCTTAAGCACTTATAGGACATTCCTATAAATAGGACATGCCTTAGGACACCTAAACTCACTTGTTTTTACACTTGAGCAATCTTTGAGCATACACTTGCATTGAGCAACCTGTTTGTGAGCAATCGAGCATATTTGTAATTGGCTACTTTTCTCTTAGCTCAAATTTCTTGTCCTATAGGCTAGTATCTCCTATCCACAGAAATCACAATTCCATATACATTGGCTAGGATATCTACACGCTTGATCTAGGCAAATCAAGCCTTGTGCTTCAAAGGATAAGTTGTAATTTCCATTTTCCTTTCTTGTTCACTTTCATTTCTTGTACTCTCCTTGCTACTCCTAGGTTGGAGGCTGCGAATTGGAGAGGGTCGTGATCTTCTTGGTGAAGAAAGAGACTTTGAACTACTTCAAGAAGGCTGGTGCAACGGGAGGTTACTTCTAAGAGGAAGGCTACTTCAAGGGGGAGCTTGGAGTTACTTCAAGAAGGCTACCTCGAGTTGGTGCATCTACTTCAAGTGAAGGCTGTTCAAAGGGGTGTAAGAAAGTATTGTATTTTGTGTAATTCCTTGAGAAGGTAATAAAATTAATACTTTCAAAATCCCGGTTGGGTAAGCAACCGGGTAGTGGACTGACAACCTTAGTATTTGCTAAGGTTGGAAGCACTCTAAACCCTTTTCTCCTTCTTGGTTTCTTATTTGTGGTTGTTTGAGTTAAATAATTGTTAAATTAGTTTAAAACCCTATTCACCCCCCCTCTAGTGGTTTTTCAATTGGTATCAGAGCAGGCTTCAAGGAACCCTAACCAAGTCTTGAAGAATGGGTGACGGGGTACTCAACAACCTCAACCTTGAAGGAACACTTGTGGATAGGCCTCCTATGTTTGATGGAACAAACTACACCTAATGGAAGAGAAGGATGCAATTTTACTTCCAAGGCATTAACTGGGATCTATGGAGAATGGTGTCTACCCCTTATGAGCTTCCTCAAGTGGAATATGCAGCATGGGACACTAATACGGTAAAATCAGCTCAAATGAATGCAAAGGCTGTAAGTATTTTATATTGTTCAATTTCAGTAGGAGAATTTAGTAGGATATCAAATTGTGATACAGCCTATGAGATTTGGCATAGACTTTCCATAACTTATGAAGGGACTGTTCAAGTTAAGAATTCTAAGATTAGCATGCTTAAACAAAAGTTTGAACACTTCCGTATGGATCCGAATGAAACTATTAGTGAAATGTATGCAAAATTCACTTCTATTGTAAATGGTTTGAATGCCTTAGGAAAAGTTGTTCTTGAAGAAGATCAGGTGTCAAAGATCCTTAGATCACTTCCTCCTAAATACAAGCCCAAGGTGACAGCCATTGAAGAAGCTAATGACCTCACTCGACTGAGAATGGAGCAACTCATTGGTAATCTAGAAGCTCATGAAGCAACCCTAGAAGAGGAAGAAAGAAGAGAACGTGAACTTCAACAAGGAAAAAAGAAGGATGTGGCTCTAAAAGCTTCAAAGATCATCACACCAGAAAGTGAGGAGTCAAGTGAAGAAGAAGGAGAAGAAGCCTTGATTGTCAATGGTAAGAAATATAAAAGATTTAAATCTAACAAAATTTCTAGTTCTTCTTCTCCTCCTAGGTGCTTTGAGTGTGGAAAGAAAGGACATCTAAAAAATGAATGCCCTAAAGCAAAGAAAGGAAAGAAAAGCTCACACAAGAAGAAGGGAGTAAAAGCTTATAAATCTGCATGGGACGAGTCAAGTGAGAGTGAAAGTGGAGAAGAAAAGGTGGAATGTCTAATGGCAAGAGAAGATGATGAGGACTCTCAAGAGGTAAGCCTTCTTGATCTTCCTAAAGAAGAGCTAATTTCTAGTCTGCAAGAAACTCATGATAAGTATGTTGATTGCAAGAAGAAACTAAAGAAGGTTACCAAAACAAATGATGAGTTATATGCTAGATTAAATGATCTCTCTTCTGAAAAGAACAACATTGATCTTGAGAATCTGTCTTTAAAAACATCTTTAAATGACTACACTAGAAAGTTACTTACTATAGAAACAAATGTTGATCTTCTCTCTCAAGAAAAGACTGAATTGTTAGCTAAACTAAATGATTTTCAGACCCAACCAATTCTATGTAACCATCTAGACTATGACAATGTTGTAAAAGAAAGAGACTCCCTATTATCTGATTTAGATCAAGCAAGAAAAGATTTACACAAGAAGATGGATGACATTGCAAAGCTACAAAGAAACCTAAATGACTTAAGAGGAAAAGAGATCCTTAATAACATTCTGAAAATTTCCTCTAGTTTCAATGGAAGAAGAGGTTTGGGATATGCTCCAAAGAAAAATCAACCTAAAAGAACTAAAGCATCCAAGACTCAGACTATGTTTGTACCTAAGAACACAATTCCTAGAAAGAGAAATGAAGTTGATTCTATTACTTGTCATTTTTGTCTACGCCTTGGACATTATTCATTTTCATGCCCTTATAAGACCAAGGATTCTGACTTAGTTTGGGTTCCAAAACTCCAAACTTAGTAGAGTCAAATGCAATTCAGTTGAGATATGATCAAATGCTCAATTCTGCATATTATATTTTCTTATCTCAACTTAATAAAAGGTTTCATGCATTATGGTAATTTTTTGAACTGCTGTACTAAAATAGAAACTTAGTCGGTCGAAGTATTGTCGACCGAAAATATAATTGGTCAAACTTTTGTCGACCGACCAGATGCCTGTAACAAATTTAAATCTACAGAAACAAAACAACAACCATTTCGGTCAAAAATTGGTCGACCGAGCAGAACTTCTATTTTTCTTCAGTTCTTAATTTGCAATACAACAACTTTCTCGATCTACGATTGGTCGACCGAGAGAGAAGTCGGTCGAACAGTTGTCGCTCGACTGAAGTTCTGAATCAGAATTTTTATTCAGTCTGTACTTAAATGCTTCTATCCATACCGGACCATCACATGGGTACCAAAACCTACATTTTAATGCAGGATTGGGTGGTCGACAGTGGATGTTCCAAACACATGACCGGAAACAAGGATGCATTTCAAACTTTTGAAGAAAAGAAGAGTGGAACAGTCACCTTTGGAGATAATGGTAAAGGTAAAATCGTTGGAATAGGTAATATTGGTACAAACCTTGAAATCAAGAATGTTTTACTCGTTGACGGTTTGCATCATAATTTAATAAGTGTGAGTCAATTATGTGACAGTGGATATGATGTTCTATTTAACAAAAACTGCTGCAAATTATTAATAGAAAAACACTACAAATGTTGTTTATGAAGGAAAAAGAGTTGGAAACCTTTATATTCTTAGACCTAACTCTATGAAATCTATAGTAGGAAAATGCTTACTTGCAAATGAAAATACTTTACAACTATGGCATAAAAAGTTAGGACATGCTAGTTCACATGTTATCAAAAAGCTAGTGAAATATGATCTTGTTCGTGGTTTGCCTACTTTATCTTTTGATCAAGTTGAAAATTGTGAACCATGTACTTTGGGAAAGCAAAAAAAAATCTCTTTCAAACCTAAACATGTACTTAGCACTAGTAGATCCTTAGAATTAATTCATATGGATTTATTTGGACCCATGAGGACACAATCTATTGGTGGCAAAAGATATTGTTTTGTTATTGTCGATGATTACAGTAGATATACATGGGTACATTTTCTTGCAACCAAAGATGACACTATTCATGTTTTTATAAAATTTTGTTCCAAGATTGAAAATCTATTACAAAAAAAAATATGTACCATTAGAAGTGATCATGATGGAGAATTTGAAAATCATGTATTTGAAGAATTTTGCACATCTCAAGGGTACACTCACAATTTTTCTGCTCCACGCACTCCACAACAAAATGGTATAGTTGAAAGGAAAAATTGATCACTACAAGAAATGGCTAGAACTATGATGCTCAAACATAACACACCTAAAACCTTTTGGGCTGAAGCTGTAAACACCGCATGCTATGTGTTAAATAGAGTAACTGTTCACTCCCATTTGAAGAAAACACCATATGAAATAATACATTCTAAGAAACCTAGAGTTGACTATTTTCATACCTTTAGATCCACATGCTATATCTTAAATACCAAAGAGGATAGAGATAAGTTTGATTCTAAATCACATAAAGCATTCTTTTTGGGATATTCTACCTCTAGCAAAGCATTTAGAGTCTACAACACTATTTCTAGAAAAGTTGAGGAATCTATTCATGTCTCTTTTCATGAAGAATCAAAATCAGGAAATCCTGAAATAGTTGATCTCACTCATCAATTCGAGAACTTAAACATACCAAATGATAGTGAGAAAGATACTACAAACAATAACCAAGCTGAAACACAACCTATACCTAGGCTTATTAAAGATCATGCTCAAGAATTAATTATTGGAAATCCAAATGATAAAGTCAAAACTCGGTCTTCCTTTAAGGATGTTGCAAACATGGCCTTTGTTTCTAATATTGAACCTAAGAAGATATCTGAAGCTCTTAAAGATGACTATTGGATAAGAGCAATGCAAGAAGAATTAAACCAATTCACAAAAAATGATGTATGGGATTTAGTTCCTAAACCACAAGATAAAACCATCATTGGAACTAAATGGGTTTTTAGGAATAAGTTCAATGAGGCAGGAGAAGTAATAAGGAATAAAGCTTGGTTAGTAGCACAAGGATATAATCAACAAGAAGGAATAGACTATGATGAAACGTATGCACCAGTAGCAAGACTTGAAGCTATTAGAATGTTACTAGCTATTGTTGCACATAAAAACATCAAACTCTACCAAATGGATGTAAGAAGTGCATTTCTAAACGGAATCATTCAAGAAGAAGTATATGTTGCCCAACCACCTGGTTTTGAAATATCAAAAAAAGGTGACTATGTTTATAAACTTAAGAAAGCACTTTATGGTTTAAAACAAGCACCTAGGAACTGGTATGAAATGCTCAAGACATCTTTTTGATAATGGTTTTTCTATTGGAAATTCAGATTCTACTTTGTTTTTAAAAACATATACATCTGATTTTCTAGTTGTTCAAATATATGTTGATGACATTATTTTTGGAGCTTCTAATGAATCATTGTGCACACAATTCAGTGATATTATGCAAAAAGAATTTGAAACGAGCCTCATGGGTGAACTAACTTTCTTTCTTGGTTTCCAAATTCAACAAACGCCTACCGGGATTTTTATTAGCCAAGAAAAGTATACTAAAGAACTTCTAAAATGTTTTGGGATGGATCAGTGCAAACATGCTACTACTCCTATGGCTACCTCTATTAAAATTGATAAGGATGAAAATGGGGAACCTATTGATGATTCCTTATATAGAGCCATGATTGGTAGTTTGCTTTATTTAACTGCTTCTAGACCAGACATCATGTTTTCCGTTGGTCTTTGTGCTCGATTTCAATCACAACCCATGCACTCTCATTTTCAAGCAGTTAAACGAATTCTCTGATACTTAGCCGGCACCACATGTTTTGGTTTATGGTATCCAAAAGGACAATCCTTGGATTTTAAAGCTTATACTGATGCTGATTATGCTGGTTGTCAACTTGATCGCAAGAGCACTAGTGGTGGTTGTTTCTTGTTAGGGAGAGCTTTAGTATCTTGGTTTAGCAAGAAACAAAACATGGTTGCCCTCTCTACAACTGAAGCTGAATATATGGCAACTGGATCTTGTTGTGCTCAAGTGCTTTACATGCAACAAGTGTTAAATGATTATGGTTTTACTCTTTCATCTACACCTATCTTTTGTGACAACACGAGCGCTATAAACTTAGCACACAATCCTATTTTACACAGCCGAGCTAAACATATTGAAATCCGTCATCACTTTTTAAGGGATCATATCTCTAAGAATCATGTTTCCCTTCATCATGTTGATACGGAAGATCAATTGGCTGATATTTTTACAAAACCGCTTCCACTAGACCAATTCAACAAAATCAGGAAGCAACTGCTTATCACTCCTTTAGAAGATGTTTTCTTTGATATTTGTGTGTCTTAAAAATATTCTTATTTGCATCACTTTTTGTTTTTAATGGACATCTTTTTCATTGGATTTGATGGGACATCTAATTAAGGGGGAGTTTTCTTGTTTTTAACGGATATCTTTTTGAAATGACAAAGGGGGAGAAATAAACATAAATCTTAAAACGTGCAAAACTCAAATAAATGAGTTTCACAAACTCTTGGCTTTACATTGAAAGTTGATATATTCCCTAAAGAATTGTATTTCATGTTCCATAATTCATGGGGAATAATATGCACACATTTTATAAACAAAAGAAGAAATTCACAAGGTAAACTTCAGGTATAAAGCTAAACTTTGAGTTGATTTATATTTTGGAAATGTTTGTCATCTTCAAAAAGGGGGAGATTGTTGGCTAAATGGACATCTGTAAATCCCTTTGTTTTGATAATGACAAACATTTCATTCTTAATGATCTAACATGCTACTTGAGTGTTGCAGGAATAAGGTGGATGACAAAGCATCTGGGAAATCTATATGCTTAATGTTTGTATTTTCATGAAATGTAATCAATTTGTAAAAACTTGTACAAACATATAATGTACAAGTGCTTAGACTTCATGTAAATCAAGTGTTAGATTTTCCCTAGCTAAACACCAAACTTAGATAGGTCATCTCCTTCAATAGTGTCATATATGCACACTCATACACACACTTAATGTCTTTATTTGAAACATTGAAACAGGGTCAATCTCGATCGACAAAATCCTCGACCGAGACACTCTCGGTCGACAAACTCCTCGACCGAGAAAGACCCAAGTAGCCGTTAGACACAACTGACAAGGTAGTTGGCAGTTGGAGATGAACGTTGCAAATACTTGATCCAGAGAGCTTGTCGGTCGACAAAACCTCGACCGAGTAGGCATCTCGGTCGACAATTTCTCAACCGAAATGGACTCTGACAGCAACAGCAGAATTAATTAACTAGCCGTTGTTAAAGCAACAAACTTGTACCTAACGGCTAGTTAAGAACTTAGAAACCCCTAGAACGTGTCTAGAACGTCCTTAAGCACTTGTAGGACATTCCTATAAATAGGACATGCCTTAGGACACCTAAACTCACTTGTTTTTACACTTGAGCAATCTTTGAGCATACACTTGCATTGAGCAACCTGTTTGTGAGCAATCGAGCATATTTGTAATTGGCTACTTTTCTCTTAGCTCAAATTTTGTGTCCTATAGGCTAGTATCTCCTATCCACAGCAATCACAATTCCATATACATTGGCTAGGATATCTACACGCTTGATCTAGGCAAATCAAGCCTTGTGCTTCAAAGGATAAGTTGTAATTTCCATTTTCCTTTGTTGTTCACTTTCATTGCTTGTACTCTACTTGCTACTCCTAGGTTGGAGGCTGCGAATTGGAGAGGGTCGTGATCTTCTTGGTGAAGAAGGAGACTTTGAACTACTTCAAGAAGGCTGGTGCAACGGGAGGTTACTTCTAAGAGGAAGGCTACTTCAAGGGGGAGCTTGGAGTTACTTCAAGAAGGCTACCTCGAGTTGGTGCATCTACTTCAAGTGAAGGCTGTTCAAAGGGGTGTAAGAAAGTATTGTATTTTGTGTAATTCCTTGAGAAGGTAATAAAATTAATACTTTCAAAATCCCGGTTGGGTAAGCAACCGGGTAGTGGACTGACAACCTTAGTATTTGCTAAGGTTGGAACCACTCTAAACCCTTTGTCTCCTTCTTGGTTTCTTATTTGTGGTTGTTTGAGTTAAATAATTGTTAAATTAGTTTAAAACCCTATTCACCCCCCCTCTAGTGGTTTTTCATTTTCACCTTTTTCAAAACAAATATGATCTTATTCTCTTTTACCCTAAATTAGGGTTTCTAAGGTTTCTTACAAAATCCTAATCATCTTAATTATCTTCATTAAGGATTCTCTAATCCAAACTATGTTCAAGAATCATTATCTTACAGTTGTATTCTTGCAATATCGTGTTATGACCACTAAAACTCATATTTACTCAAATCAGGGTTTTTTGTCATTAAACCATGTTCATAATCATAAAACCCTAAAACCAACATACTAATCATCCTTTTATGATTTTACCATTCCTTTTACTCTTAACAGGTTAAGATTGATCAAAAACATATAAAAGATTCATCATGTTCATTTTAGTATCATTCTAGGGTTTTTCTATCAATTAATGCATCAAAAGATGTAAAACCCTATAATTTTTGAGTTTCAAGCAGAATTAGGCTTCAAAAATAATTTCTTTGTGTTCCTCTCATTCTGAGGATCAAAATTCATATATGACTTGTTTTAATCTAAACTACCAGCGGTTAGTTATGAATTTTGTAAGATAAACACATATGGACCAATAGGGAGGTGCCACGTAGGCAACTTACTCCCACTCACGTACCTTGCAGTCGGATTAGGCGGAAAGACATATGTGTCCTTGCTCCTTAAGCGTTCCATTAGGGGTAAACTCATCAAAAGCCGTGTGACCTTCTTCTTCCTCACAACGTCGACCTGTGATCGCTGCGGGTGAGTCCACCGCCTGGCCCGCCCCTCGTCCTGGGCCCTGAGAACGTGGAGGAGCTCGGAGCAACTCCCCCAGGCTCCGACGAAGATGACCAGGCCACCTGCTCACGGCCGAAGCTGGTCAGGGACAACCCTTCATCGACTAGGGTTTTGAACGCAGGTCGCCGCTGCAGCTTTTTAGACCCGCCGGCCATTGCGCTGCGGCTCTCTTTCTCCTGCTCTCCACCCCAGATCACGGCCCCCACTCCTGGTGAGTATGGCAAACGTAATTAGGGAAGAAGATGTGTCGTTCTTCTCAGAGATCCTCTCGATTCCCCTGCTGTTGCAGGTCATAACCATGGCATCGGTGGAGACTCTTCGTGGTCTATGGAGGTTGAACGCCATCTCTTCCAACGAGGGATCATATATATATACGTTCCAGGGAACCCTAGAGGTGGTTAAGGGTAGGGAAGGAAGAGGTTTAGTATGATGCCCATGATCTAGAATAGGAAATCATCGTGTCTTTCCTCCTTTCCCTCACAGTTGAAACCATGGAATATATATGGGTATAGGAGGGCCACCGTCCATGCACCTTTCCAAACTCTTTCCACGATTTCCTTTGCCCTACGATTAGGTATACATGTATATGTATAAAGTTGCACTAAAACATCCTTTCCTTATAATACATCTCCTTCTCTCTCTTTTGGTGATGAAGGAAACTTATTTCTAAGGGCATACATGGTGGTAGAAGGATATTATTAACTCCTTTCCAACTATATATATATATATATATATCCACTTTCCCATTCTTTATCTATTTTTGGAATTCACAAAGTTCACTCTTTTACTATTTTATTAAAGAAATTCTCGTTGCTTTATGGGTCATCCTTTCTTCTCAAATTAGAAAGTCTACCATTGTACAACGTTTGAGTCCAAGAAGAGAGAGGAAAACCCCTTTTTCTTCATATGCAAGACAAAGGCTTACAAGGCCTATTTTATGCATGTATTTTCTCTTTCCTCTTTTCCATATCCTTTATTTTGATTACTCTTTCCATTAATAATCACATGTAAATGAAAACTAATCAAGTTGTGACCATTAATGCCACTTTCTAGATATTTCTATGTATTTCTTATAAATACATTACTTAATATCCATTATCTTTTATCTTTTTCTATTATTTGAATTTTTCCTCTTTTCTTCTCTTTTATATCCATTAATGGATTAATCTAATAATAGGAATCACGAAATTCCTATCCAAAGGGATCTTTGCAAAGAAATCCATCCTTTGAAGCAAATCATACAACCTTTTCAATTAAGTCCAAATTCATAAAATCAATACATTTCAATTATGAAAACATATGCAAAATTGAGGTTCTAACATCCTTCCCCTCTTATAGGAATTTTGTCCTCAAATTTCCATCAAGCAAACAAACAATTCAGGATAAGACCTTTCCATGTCCATCATTCGCCCCTATGTGGCTTTACCTTATCCATGGCACTTACAAAAACCTTTATCATCACATATTCTTTTCTATGAGTTTCTTTCACCTTGGCATCTATAAACCTCATAGGTGACTCAGGTCATTTCAGCCTCCCTTGGGGTTCACTAGGTTCATTGCTCAGCACATGGTCGGAGTACCTCACATAGTGCTCTAAATTGGGTACATGGAACTCATCACACATTACTTTTTCCTAAGGGGTAAGGTTAAACTTAACCTTCTCCACCAAACCATGTCAAAAGAACTCATGCATTGGGGACCCCGATCTCACAATTTCCTCAAATCATGAGATTAGGGCATAAGATAGGATTTATAAGTAATACAAAGAACACCCTTAACTTTTTCTTTTCTTGTTTCCCCGCATTTAATCACATAACATATTAACAATGGAATCTGAACATTTCTTTTACAAATCAGACTTCAATAGGAAAGATACATGTATAAGCATTCACGATGTCTTTCACACATTATGCACATGAAACTTGCTAATTAGCATACATATCAAAGAGAAACAATATTACACATTGTATTTACAACTCTCTCTCTTATCTCTTACTGAGGACCTAGAGTGACAAGGACCGACTGACTCAACTAATCTCATACTTGACTCCTGTGGCAGATCTACTCTGACGCTCTGATCATCTTCAAGTCCACGCGATTAACCCTAAAATGTTTGAGTAGAGGGGTGAGCCTACTCGCTCAGTGAATGAGTACTTCAAGGAAATAGACTAATGCACTGATGTGATTACAGATATAATTTGAGTAAACGATATGAGATTTAACAACAATAAATACTACACTGAGCAGTTCTAAAACAATATAATTGAAATAACAAAGAATGTAAATATTGCATCCAAAGAATAACTACTAGAAGACTATGCTCTAGTCTTCCTTAACTCTATCATTTATAAAGAACTCTGTGAACCTATATGATCATATTTTAGATTATGCCCCAAACATATGCAGTGCACTCTGCATATGAAACTCGCAGTGCACTACGAGTCCACCATACAAGACTTAGCGACACACCCGGGAAATTCTAAGTCTGACGCCTCGTCCTGGTCTGCACAGGACTCTCAGGCTCACAAGGCCTCACTGCACTAACTCTGAGTGCTCTGGACTCCTCCGCAACCTGTAGTGCACAATGGAGGGTCTCTAAGTCTCCGATGCCTGGGCGTATCCCCAGGACTGACCGGGACTTCTCTGATGCCTGGGCGTATCCCCAGGACTGACCAGAACGTTCTCTTGGATCTCCGATGCCTGGGCGTATCCCCAGAACTGACAGGAATCCTACCACTTAGACTACATGTCACCAAGACAATCGATATTTGTTGGACACGAGTCTCCGATGCCTGGGCGTATCCCCAGAACTGACCGTTTCACCCCAAAGGTACAGACCGCGCAATGGGGTTCTACGGTGTTAGGGCACCTAGGTCTATTAACTGATTAACAGATAAATATCATAGCTCATGTATTCAACATATACCATGTCTCAGTAACATCCCTTTCTAGGGCATGTCATATCTCATCACCTGCAATTTACGAGATATGTATTGAAATATAAGAAGCCCTGCAGTATGTAAATATCATTTCAGAAAGAACAAGCATATAAAGTTAAATGCACTAGAAACATACAATGCAACAATTAAGCATCACCACATCTCATATCAAGACCTTTCATATTACCATAGCATGATTCATTGAACACCCCATCCTTAGGGTTTCATTTGCCTTATTCATTCATCACATGCCAACACCCTACTCTTAGGGTTGCATTTGCCTCATTCACCTTTTCATTTACCTCATTCACTTGTCACATGGCTCTCATAAGGATTTCATAGGATATAAGCATTCACTAAATAAAGATTGTTTCCAACAAATCATATGCAATCAATATAGACATGAAACCATGGAAATTTAACTAAATTTAGGTTTTCCATATCATCACTGCGATATCATGTATCTAGAATAAGATTCAATTAAGATAACCCACGGGGTACATCCTAACCACTTATAGGATTACTAGTCCTTTTCAATAAGGTTGAAACACTGGTGATGTCTCAATTAGGTTAAACCCTAATTACCTCATTTGATATAATCTAAAAAGCATTCTCACTAGGAAGTGTTGTATACGTTTCTGATATGAATCTACCATTTAGGAGTCATTCAAACAGAGAAGTAATCCACATCATATCAATTTGCAACAATCTTAAATCAAACGGACATTTCAGGTTTTAGAATCACATACTAAGCAATTAGGGATTTGGATGCTATAATCAAATTCGTGCATTAGAATGTTTGAAGGAAGAAACCACTCACCCTAAGGTGTGAAAACACCTCACAACTGCAGCTCAACTCAGGGAATCTCGAATTCCTATCAAATCCCTAGCAAATCTCCCAATTCTTCTTCCATTCAACTCGGGAACCTTGAAAAAGAGGGATTATGAAGAAAGGGTGAGAAAAGAGGGAATTTCGACATCATCTTGGATCAAATCAGAGCATGGACGGAATCTTGACATGAGAGAGAAGATTCACCATAAAAGTCTATGCAAAGGATCCAAACTTACTTGATTTCACCACTCTTGGGACCGCAGAACCCTAATTCAGCAATTCTCCCACTTTCTTCACTCAAGCCCTAACTCTCCCTCTCTCTCTATATTTTCGTTTCTCTGGAGTGAATGACGAAGAATGAGAGCTGTGTGTGTGTGTGGTTGCTCATATAAGTCAATTGAGCTGCTTGGGTCAATTGCATATTGACCCAACACTTAACTTTAATTATATTGGCTGAATATTCAGTTATACAAAAGTTACTGTAATTCGTTTATTTTAGAGATCAAACATTCTCCAACAATTATGGGAATTTATCAAGTTGTTTATAATTGTTCTATAAAGCTTCAGTTAAAATTTGAGATCATTTGGAGTTACCAATAAATAATTAAAAATAGAACAATGCACTGCTATATTGCAGTCTGCAAAATATTCGGCCGAGTTTGTCCTGCACAAACTCGACCGACACCCTTACTGTAGGGATTCAAACGTCATCCAAAAATTATGCCAATTTAACAGAGTGTCTAAAACTGTATTTTTCATGAACAGTTAAAATTTGAGATCAATTGGATATTCCAATAAAAAGATAAAATTCAATTACCACACTTCTGTAAAATTCTGGAAATATGATCGGTCGAGTTTGAAACTCGGACGATAAACAGGTCAGAGCATTCTTCAAAAATTCTGATATTTTCCAATGTTGTTCAAATTATATATATCCAAATCATATCCAAATTTTAAGTAAATCAGAGTTACACATAAAATACTAAAAATCATTTAGTGAGACATTCTACTTATCAAATTCTGTATTCATGTATCATCAAAACCCTATATTGGGCCGATTAGGGTTTATGTTTCTCAAACCCTAATTACAAGACAAAAGAACATTTTGACTTCTTATCATAATTAAAACATCCTAATTGTGTCATCATCATTAATTAGATTTCAAGAATGATTATTCCAATTAATCTTTGCAATAGTCTAGGTAAACCCTAGTTTACCAATTAAGCTCAGATGGGGTCGTAACAACTCTCCCCCCCTTAGAATGTTTCGTCCTCGAAACATGAACCTACAAGAAAGATACATTCAAGGTTATTCTAAGCTTCTAAAACCTTCCATGTCATTATATTCTTGTATTTCATACCGGAATGTAGTTTTCAACATTAGATCTTTTAATTCTTTACTAAATCACAACATATATCAAATAGTTCTCAATGATATCAAGCAAATTCTTTATGCCACAGACAAACATAGAATGCAAAGATAAACCACCACGCTTTCGCTGCGCAACTCTGATACTCTGATACAACTATCTCAACTTATGCTGCTCAGAGAGTTCTATTGTTCTGTATCACCTTTAAGTGACAAAAGCAAGTTTACCATGCTATTTTAAACTTTAATAACATGCTGCTCAAATAGCAAAACAATCTTGAATTTTCATGTCACATATTCTCCCACAGTGAACTGCATGTCAATCTACTTTGCATCTGCTCATGACTCTTGTCATCTCTAGGCTCCTTTCAGCCATTACATGATCAAAGAGACTTCATCTACACACACTATGGTCCTTTTCTAACCATCATGTGGTCCTTTCACCAACATCACCCTACTGAAGTGGTGACCGACACAACCTCCCTTTCAGAGCTTCTTTAAAACCCGATATTGGCTATGGTGGTTAACTTCACATCTTACATAGGACAAGAACTATCTCTAGCTGTCACCCTGAATGAGCACATATGCTCTCATCAGACCCTTTATTCTGGATCATACTAACCATTAGTTAGGGGTGATAAACTGTACTAACATCGAGTTCTTCATGTACCTACTTCCACCTTTTGGAAGGGAACCTTTAGGTCACACTCAAGAACCTTTGAACTCCCTTCATGGTGTAATTGAACGATCTCCCTCATGAGTAGTTCAACCAAATCTGTCTCTTGACAGAACTCTTTCTTTCTCATGTCATCTAGGTAAGGCGATCTACCATAACCCATATAGCATTTCGACCTTCCTTGGTCCAGGGGAGACCTACAACATCCATAGTGATGAACTCCCTTTCTCTTTCAGGGACTCTGTATCCCTTACATCAATGTATTGGGTTACTGGTGTTCGTCCCTCTCCCTCGGCTTGCATGGCCATATACCACATGCAACTTCATCTTAGGCATCTAAAGTACTACCATCACTTATTATCTTCGTAGTACGGTGTATGGTGATCATGATCTCTTGTATGTCATTATTCCTCAGGATCTATCCCTTAGAAACCCTAAACCACTGTAATCGGGGTTTCATCACCTTCCTTTCCAAAAAAGTGCATATGAGGTTCTACCACCATCCTTTTATTGCATCAAGGACTAGACTGGCTAACCGGACAACCATTAACTGATCTCATTATATCAGAGTGTTAACCAAACATATCTTCTTTTCCAGACTTAGGGTTAGCCTAAAAACCTCTTCTAGCCAACCTAGGCAGCTATATCTCAACCAGAGCATCCATTACCACTTTACATCCTTAGGTATTAGGTAATGTTGATGACATACACCTTCATGTATTTCACTTATCATCTCATCTCGACTCTAAGTCTGCATTTGTCAAGAAAACTCTGAGCTCATCCTTATGATGATTCAAAGTCAACCTTGCATCACTTGCAAATTCCACATATCTCATGCTAGAAACATCCTTATAAGATGACTACCTTATTCCTCTTTAGTGTTTGTAAACCATCCATGTATCATTCACTTTACCAGGGCATGTTACCTTCTCTGTCCCCATATCTCATGGAAACATTCCAAACCACGTCATCTTTTATCCTTGGTGTATATCATGCGTACTATCCTATCTCTCACTCCCATAACAAGAGGAAATAAGCATTTGGCTATAGTCCAAATACATAGTTCTTCCTATTCCAAAAGTAGAGATGGTACATCCCACCTTGTCAGTACACCTTTAAATCTCAATTGAAACGTGCCTCATATGTCACTTCATCCCAATCATTTCGATATCAAAGTTACTTCCATGGAAAACTGGTCTCGAATCTACTTGGGTTTACACACAGCCCTTGGTCATCTCCTCGAGGTCTATAGGGTGCCGACACTTTTAGGGTCATCCCTCTTCCCTTATGCATCTAGAGAGTGCCCTACTCATCTGCCCTTTGGGTCCCATGAGTTCATGAAGGTGATCAATCTCCTAACCCATGGCCCTCAGACAATGATAGTTGTTACCTCCCGACCCTATGGTCATGTGCAACTAGGGAATTAGGAAACTACTACTTATATCGGTCTTATCCCTACCTGACCCTAGGATAGACTTAGGATTCCATTTATAGTATATGTCCAACTTAGAACCTTACCCAAGCCTTCATCATCTCTCTTTGTATACATGGGCTGACATTCATCCTTTCATAGGGGTCATGGTGACCTGCCTACCTTGGTCAGGCCCCTTACCGGCTACCTCCATGGTAACACATCCATATGCACTTAGAGATGAATATCTATGGGTCTATAGGTTCATTCTCATACCATGTACTTTTCACTTAGCTTCTCAAGATCCTATGAGACTTCTTTAGGTTACCTTAAACTAACAAAACTGATATACACCCTACCAAAGGGGTCCCTCTCCCAGGATGGGAGGAAAACTATCTCTTGACAACAAGGTCACAAAAGCTCTTAGGTCTAGGGTTTACATCCACATGAGCCTACTTAACCATAGCAAGCTATTAAGACACAAGAAGATCACCTACTGAACCATGCTAGGTCATCCTTGTCCTCTTTCCTCAATGATGGATCAAGATCATACCTTCCTTTATCATCAACCTAGCTGTGAGGGATTCATCAAACATACCTTAAACTTAAGGGGCTTCCCTTTTTCTCTATACATGAGGAGTACCATGCTCGAAACTATAGAAACTTAATTCTCATCATGAGCATTAGGTATACCACTTCCCCTCTTAGGCCTAGGAACCCTAGGTTCACTTTTAGGTGTCCAACTGCATGCTCTATCTCTTAACCATGAATCAAGCTTGAAAAAGGCATGACATGCACTTCCTGTCATCCTTCAACTCGAGTAACACTTAGAGTTGGATCCTCCTCAAGGACAAACAATAAGGTACAAGGCCTCATAACCTATTACAAATCCTCTTCAGGGTATACAGAACATATTCTTCCTTTCTCAGAAGGTAAACACTTATACCATAGGCACATAGGTGCCAGAAACCTCATCCTCTCTCTAGGGTTTGGTTCTTCTAAAGGCAACCAAGATATCATAGCCTCTAGGGGTCAAGCATAAGGCAACCACTATCACCCACTTAGGTCGCATCATCCTCAACTCCCTACTTTTCCTCGTATCTCAGAGTCTAGGATTCCAGCCTTCTTGCTGGGTTTCCTGCTCTCTCTCTAGAGCTAACTCTACAACTAACCTCACCATTAGAGGTCCTATCTTCATGAAGGATCAACCTCAAAAGCATGTCCCTACCTGGATGAAGCCTATGTTCAACTTATGTTTGCTCAAGGTTATCCATAGATCTTATGCTTGTCACATATGCTATCCATCAAACTCTCCTGGCTAGAATTTCAACCTATTGCTCACACCACTGATGCCTACTAGGTGCCTATTATGCCATGATCATATAAGCTCATGTGGTTTCCATGGGTTCTTCTCAAACCTTGTTAATGAAGGAGCTATCCTTCACTCTAACATGCACAACCCTTTCCAGGGTTGGCTCGCCAAAGGTACTAGGTCATCTATCATGGCTCATATGGCATCCCAGGCATGTCCATCCAAACACTTGGTCTACCATGAAAGATAACTCTTGTGTCATCCCTCTCTAACCTTCACTTAGGGTTAGGGTTATCATCATCTTTAGGGGTTGTGCCAGGTCTCTACTTATAATGGAGATCTCTATCTCTAAGACTAACTCTCATTATTTATCCTCCTGACAAGAAGTTCTAGCCTCAGGTCTCTACTGAGTGCATGACAACTTATGTCATATGACCTAAGCATGTATCTATTCTTTAGTTTGTGCTTAATCTATTAAGCTTATGTCCATGACATCTTATTTACATACTTTTTCATTAATTTGGTGGAGGATTCCTTAGACCTTATTAATCTTACCCATACCTCAAGAGGGTGAGGAGAAGAGAGAAAACCCTAATCTTTAAGGTCCTTAACAAAATTTGTGATGAGAAGGGATGAATAAGATGAGAAAGTCCTAAAGGTATCTTATTTCGATTCATACCCTAAGACTTTGGCCAGGAAGTCAGACGGATCTGGGAGTCCTCGTATTCTGACTAGCAGTGCTAAGGAAAATATTGCCAACCCCCAGTGGTGATCCTTTTTTAGACACCTCCGTCTTTCGGATAATCTTCTAATAACTCCCTTGGGTTCTATGGAGTTTGTAAAATTTAATAATTATTAATGGTTAAGTGAGGAACCTACGCTATGATACCAAATGTTACGACCCCACTTCCCGATAACCCCCAATTAAGGGAGACCGAGAGGTCGAAGCCGCACCCATAACTTCCGGATCAAAGGTTCAACAATTAACCAAGAATAATTATCAAATTTTAACAGACTAAAAGGGAAAACTGTAATAAAATAAACTTTTGCATACCTTTTTGAAAACTTGGATCTCTAATCTTATATCCACTTATGGATTCTATTCTAACTAATCCTCCTGGTACATTACTTCATGTATTTCACAATATGATGATTTACTGTTTGTCCTTTTGGCTTGTACCTAAAACGTCGACAAACAAAACGTCGGTCAGCCGAAGCTGGTATGTGGGGGAAACAATAAACGTGCAACTATGATAACAATGTAAACATTCAATTAATCATTTAACAACCAAGATTACATTTTAAATATAACTCCACGATCCATGAGTACCCTATCCTCTGTGTTATCCCTGCAATGGACCGGGATACTACCTTCCTTATGGTAGATCTCCATTAAACCCCTCATGGTCCCACCTATAGGTGAACCCGTTTCTAGGGTTGAGTCACATGGCACTACTCATAAGTAGCCCACTCCTTAACTCATGGCAGACTAATGGGTCTCATGGTACTACACTTGGTAACCCAATTTCTAACCCACGATAACCTAGACCTTACTCTAGGTTACCCCTTTTTAGCCTTTACAAGCCACAGAGGTGGACCCAGATCTAGCCATTTATACATGTATATTCATAGTGATAGTCATAGTCACTCTATAGTTGCATGAATTAAAACATCCAACAGTTATTTCAAGCCATGAGGGAAACATCGAAAAATCCTCAGAAAACTAATCAGGATAATCATAAGCGTAACCATATACCTGATTTGATGATTTCACAAGCATTAAGCAAACCCAACCAAGAATGCAATCCAAGCAAGCAATTCAATCATCTCATAATTCTTGAAAAGAATATGTACTTATTTATTACACACTTTATCAAGAATCTACTTTATTGACTTGGATTCACTTTCTAAGGTTTTTGTATCCATTTTAGGGTTTCATTTTGCAATTAGGGTTTCCCTTCATCTTTTACCACATTACACCCTAATTTGATTCCATTTCTCATAAACCCTAATTATCTCATCCATTCTTCAATATTAAGGTTATCGTATTTCCATATTAAAGGCTCATTAACCATTAATTAATTTCATTAAGCTTCTTTTACATTAAAGCTACTATTTTTATCCTTTTAATCCATGACAAGATCATTATGCGCATCTATCATTAATTCAAAGTTCATTAGGGTATAAATAACATATGAACTTATTTTTCCCTCAATTCCACCTTTCATTCATGAAAAGACCCTAATTACTACATTTAGGGTATTTATCTAGAATTAAGGACTTTTATATACAAATAACTTAGAACTATCATTCCACAATGTATTTTCACCTTTTTCAAAACATATATGATCTTATCCTCTTTTACCCTAAATTAGGGTTTCTAAGGTTTCTTACAAAATCCTAATCATCTTAATTATCTTCATTAAGGATTCTCTAATCCAAACTATGTTCAAGAATCATTATATTACAGTTGTATTCTTGCAATATTGTGTTATGACCACTAAAACTCATATTTACTCAAATCAGGTTTTTTAGTCCATTAAACCATGTTCATAATCATAAACCCCTAAAACCAACATACTAAGCATCCTTTATGATTTTACCATTCCTTTTACTCTTAACATGTTAAGATTGATCAAAAACATATAAAAGATTCATCATGTTCGTTTTTATATCATTCTAGGGTTTTTCTATCAATTAATGCATCAAAAAATGTAAAACCCTATACCTTTTGAGTTTTAAGGATAATTAGGCTTCAAAAATAATTTCTTTGTGTTCCTCTCGTTCTGAGGATCACAATTCATATATGACTTGTTTTAATCTGAGCTACCAGTGATTAGTAATGAATTTTGTAAGATAAACACATATGGACCAATAGGGAGGTGCCACGTAGGCAACTTACTCCCACTCACGTACCTTGCGGTTGGATCAGGAGGAAAGAGGTACGTGTCCTCTCTCCTTAAGCGTGCCATTACGGGTAAACTCATAAAAAACCACGGGACCTTCTTCTTCCTCACACCGTCGACCTGCGATCGTTGTGGGTGAGTCCACCGCCTGTCCCGCCCCTCGTCCTGGGCCCCGAGGATGTGGAGGAGCTCGGAGCAACTCCCCCAGGCTCCGACGAAGATGTCCAGGCCACCTGCTCGTGGCCGGAACTGGTAAGGGACAACCCTTCATTGACTAGGGTTTTGAACGTAGGTCACCGCTGCAGCTTTTTAGACCCGCTGGCCATTGCGCTGCGACTCTCTTTCTCCCGCACTCCACCCCAGATCACGGCCCCCACTCCTGGTGAGTCTGGCAAATGTAATCAGGGAAGAAGATGTGTCGTTCTTCCCAGAGATCCTCTCGATTCCCCTGCTGTTGCAGGTCATAACCATGGCATCGGTGGATTCTCTCCGTGGTCTATGGAGGTTGAACGCCATCTCTTCCAACGAGGGATCCTATATATATATACGTTCCAGGGAACCCTAGAGGTAGTTAAGGGTAGGGAAGGAAGAGGTTGAGTACGATGCCCATGATCTGGAAGAGGAAATCATCGTGTCTTTCCTCCTTTCCCTCACAGTTGAAACCATGGAATATATATGGGTATAGGAGGGCCACCGTCCATGCACCTTTCCAAACTCTTTCCATGATTTCCTTTGCCCTACGATTATGTATACATGTATATGTATAAACTTGCACTAAAACATCCTTTCCTTATAATACATCTCCTTCTCTCTCTTATGGTGATGAAGGAAACTTATTTCTAAGGGCATACGTGGTGGTAGAAGGATATTATTAACTCCTTTCCAACTATATATATATATATATCCACTTTCCCATTCTTTATCTATTTGTGGAATTTACAAAGTTCACTCTTTTACTATTTTATTAAAGAAATTCTCATTGTTTTATGGGTCATCCTTTCTTCTCAAATTAGAAAGTCTACCATTGTACAACGTTTGAGTCCAAGAAGAGAGAGGAAAACCCCTTTTTCTTCATATGCAAGACAAAGGCTTACAAGGCCTATTTTATGCATGTGTTTTCTCTTTCCTCTTTTCCATATCCTTTATTTTGATTACTCTTTCCATTAATAATCACATGTGAATGAAAACTAATCAATTTGTGACCATTAATGCCACTTTCTAGATATTTCTATGTATTTCTTATAAATACATTACTTAATATCCATTATCTTTTATCTTTTTCTATTATTTGAATTTTTCCTCTTTTCTTCTCTTTTATATCCATTAATGGATTAATCTAATAATAGGAATCACGAAATTCCTATCCAAAGGGATATTTGCAAAGAAATCCATCCTTTGAAGCAAAGCATACAACCTTTTCAATTAAGTCCAAATTCATAAAATCAATACATTTCAATTATGAAAACATATGCAAAATTCAGGTTGTAACAGAAACAGATAGCTAGTAGCTTTGAACCTTAAACACCCTTATGGACCCCTTCATACGAGAACTTTTTAAAAGGCATTACAATACATGCTCCACTTGGTATATTGACGTAACACATAACTAAAACATGGGTTTTTGTTTTGCTATGAAATTTACTCTTATTTCTCTTTTACTTTTGCAAAACTCTTCAAATTATAAAAACCATAGATATATGTATCTTTTTTCCCATGTAGCAACACCTTGTGTGTTGATAAGATTGTTTCTCATTTGTTTTAGGTCCAAATTATCTTGGAAGAAGATGGTTTGTGAGTAAGCATTCAAGTTGTAACTTTTATATGATCCTCATTTAGTATACATGACCAAACTTGTATAATTTTCTTTTAAATGTATAATATTGTATGTAATGAATAATGTTGCTAATACTAATACTTGTTAAATGTTGGGAATTATTTCTATATGCATCTAGTTAATATTCATGTAGGTTAAGCATTTCAAGGTTCTTCATTTTTCCTTTTATATTGTGTTTGATTCCTGGAGTTGGGTTTTTGGTTCCATGACAACATCAATTGACCAAATTTCTTAAATGGTAAATCATTTGACAATTTTTAAATGTTAACTTTTAACCAGTGCATATAGACATTAGAGGGGGAAAACATGAAAAATAGATATGTTGGAACCCTAACAAATATCTAGAATTCCATATAAATGTATATACTATCTAGTATCCAACCTCAACTATAAATTGGAACATTTGGGCTTCATTGCAAGTTTATCATCTATGCTTATATGCTATGTTGAGTGCTTGTTCTAAAATAGCCCCTAATCACTTCTGATCTTAATTGTTCTCCACAATCATTACAACATATTAGAGTTTTTTAAGTAGAGATAGCCCTAATTTTATTTGTGAAGCTCTTCACTTCTTTCTCCTAATTCTCACTCTCTCAAGTTGATGATTTGAAGAAAGATTCCATGGTGAATGAAGAATATAGAAAAAGGTGAAAGATTATCATCAAGAGTGGGTAAGTCCTTAGAGATGGCGCAAGACTCTTGGTCTTTGGATGGGTAAGATCATTGTATGGCTATTGGCTACCTTGACTTAGATTGAAAATGATAGTCATCTCTTGATCTTGAAAATGGTTGTCTAGTAATGTAGGTATTATAACTCAATATAAGGTGGTACTAAAGTGTTAAAAACCCTACCACTTGACCTCTCTATGTTGTAGATCTACATACATTATAGGTGTAACCACTATAAACAATTATGTTTATTTGTGGATTTTTCAATCTCTCTCTCCATTTCTTGTTTAACTCATTTGTAACTCGTGATATAATTAAAGGTCTAAAAAGTTCTTTTTATGTAGTTTTAGATATATTCACCCTTCTACAGAACATAGATCTAATATGTGGAATCACAATAGGGTCTTCCCCAATCTATTACACCCACTAGTAAGATAATATGGGAAATAAAATGTTAGGTCCACTCAACCTTGAGAGGAGATTCTCATTACAACCACTGGTTTTTGATGGTCCCAACTTACTCTATATGAAGATAAGAATGAATTTCATCATCCAATGCATGATCTATGGTTGGTGGAAGATCATGGCCCTCCCCTGCTCTGCTAAAGTAGAGAAAGATGCAAGATAGCCCAATTTAATGCTAGGGAGATAGTATCATCTACAAAACCACTCCTACAAATTCTTCAATATATACACTTGTGACAAAACCTAAGAGATGTTGGACAATTTTTCTGACACATATGGAGGGACCAAGCAAGTGAAAAAGAGCAAGGTCTACATGCTTCCCAACAATCTAAGAACTTCTGCATCTTTGTGATAGAGGTCATTGTGAAGATGTATGCAGACGCAACACCATAGTCAATGGTCTTGCTGGCCTAGGTCAAACTATGGAAAATGGATAGGTTTTTTCAAATATACTTCACTCTCTTCCTCAAAGTGACACCATTGAAGAAACTATAAATATTTCCACTCTAGTAATTGAGAACATTCCATCCAAGTATATCAAGTTAGACTCAATATTAGAGATGAAGAGGAGAATAAGAGTTCTATAAGAATAAGGAGGTTTCCTTCAAAATTCAAGTGGAGACCCTTTAGAAAACTCAATTCATAGGTCACTCCTCCTCCTCAAGTGAAGAGGAGCCCCCAAGTGACCCTGAAGCTCATTTCTCCAAAGTCAGACAACACAAAGGCAACACTCCTCCTATACTCCTAGGTGTAATGTGTGTGGACAAAGGGACATTTCATAAATGTATATCGAAATATGAGGTAGAACCACCACAAGAGAATCTATAGGAGGCAATATGATATACACAAATAGAGAAGATACAAGAATAGAGATATGAAGGAGAAGTATGACAAAGAAACAACCCATTCCACATGGTAATCGTCTTCATCTTCTTCTAGTTCCTATAGTTGAAGTGAAGATGGATTAACATGGTACTCAAGGAAAGAACAAGTGATGAGGTTGTAGAGAAAGATAAGGATAATTGATGAATGCATATTCATCTTGGTCCAGTCGCCTTGCTTGGCCCAGTTTTGCTCTGTTAATTTACTTTTATTGCTCCAAAACTCTCATACACATGTTTACATAGCCTAATTGGATTTTTTCTAATTTTTGTTTGGTCTACCCATGGTTCTAATCAAATTGTGCATATATTTGTAGGTTGAATTGGGCACTTGGGCCCGTGAGCACTAGGGCCCATCCGATAATAATTGGCCCTCCATCTTCATGCTAGTCTGATCGTGGGTTACCCTAGTGCTTCAACAAACCGTGATTGTGGTGCCTAATAACCGTGGTCTCCTTCTTCCCCTCAACCCTAACCGCGGACACGTTAGCCACCAAACCGCTTGCAAAGATCGCGACCTGCATTATCTGCAACCACGAGTTTCTTCACGCTAAAATCACAACCACTCTCTCACTCTCCCAACACCACAACCTGCTGCTAACCCTGATCACGCCCGCGATCTACCCCAGCAGTAGAGAAACCACAACCTGCCTCTCCATAGACCGCCACCAACCTAGTCACCCCCACAATGTGGTCTGCTCCTCCTCTCACGATTCACGATCACTCCACTATAGAAAACCTCGACCTCTGCTACCTACTCACCAACACCGCACTCGAGGACTCCCTATCCACACAATTGTGACCTGCCATAACTGTGACCGCGGTTCCTCAGTCGATGTCACGACCAACCCTTACAGCTACACCGCGACCTGCAATTTTTCACCTGCTAACCGCGACTGCATGGGACCTCGGCCCATGACTTCACCGCACTCACGACCACGGCTGTCTTCTCCTTCCACCATGATCGTGACCTATCGTCACTCCCGCACCTCCACCTTCATCAACTACCTTGATGCATAACGCGACCCACTCATGATCTCCACCATCATGACCACAACAAACTATGACCACCTGTCCGCCCTTCCTCAATCGCGACCCGAGATCACAGCAGATTACAACCAAAACAACCGCAACCCGCGATGCTTCCTCCTCAACCCATGGTTCCCTTCACCTACACAATACCTACATCTCTTCACCTATGCCCATTAAAAACAACAAGCCTCCGCCCTCAAGATGTGGATGGATGATGCCTCTGCAACTAAGGCCAACATTCCTTCCTCAATGGAACCACAACCTCTTCCCACCACCTCTCAACCACCTGCTACCTACTCCTTGAGGCTCACACCCTAACCACGACCAACTAACAAAGAAGAATCGCGACCAAAGAATCACGACTAGAAAACCGCGACCTGCTGTAAATAGCCGAGGTCTGAAAATAAGTCGGTGCCAGCCTGCCTATAAATAGAACACGACCCCCAGCCATTTTGGGATGATCTCCAGACGTCGTTAGGCTTCAGGTCTGTCCTGAGCCTAAGGAGACAATCTCCACAACCAAGAGTCTGCCTCTGTGGTGGTCTTGTGCTCCGTTCACCCAGATCTGAAGCAGAAACTCTGATCTACAAGCCACTCCATCCAGATCTAGATCTAGATCCAGATCTAGATCTGTTGCATCTACGTCATGCCTATGCTGCCATCATGTCCACAGGCTGCTCCTCCTACTACAAGCAAGGACCACAAGAAGATAAAGAAGGTGGAGAGAGAAGATCTTCCCCATCTGCCATGGTGGTCTTCCCTCCTCATCCAGATATGCCCTAATGTTGTATAGAAAATTGTTTCTCTATCGAGCTACGATCATCTTATTCACCATGCTCATGGAGGAATCTTCTCTCTCTCTTATTCTTCTTGTTTCTCTCACCATGAGCAAGTAGTTTCCTTTTACTGGGGTTCGGGGACTAGCCCCGCTGCCCATGCTTACATGTTCATTTACTAAACATTCTATGGCATGTATATAACTTTTCATTTTGTTGTTAATCGTCGATATGTGCTTGTGGATTGATCACCTTCTTGCATTTATCTTGTTCTTTTCCTATGTTGTGAGATCTTCAATATGTAGGATTTGAATGTCGATTAATGTGGTTGACTCCCAAACTAGAAATAGAATGGGATTCCTTGAGGTCGTAATTGTATGATCTGTGAGGGGATGAGCCATCTAGCCCATGGTGACACTTCCGTGTGCCTAATGCCTGTATAGGGGGGCCACAACTTGAGTTGGATTCTGTATCTTTGGAACTGTAAGTGCATGATTCAGATGGTGACAAGACATCTGATGCCTAAGGTGATGCTTACGCGGACCTAAAGACCCCTGAAGGAGGGTTCACAGTAGTTCTATTTGTATGGTTATATCTAGCCAGGATGTTTGATGTTTGGACATGTCTGCATGTGTAGCGGTGGTGAAACTCAGGACCACCCCAATGATCCTCATCATTAATCTTTAGTCCACTTTTAATCTTGCTCTTTACTTTCCTTGCATTTAGTTTAATTAATTAAACTCAAATCAACCTTTATTCTAAATATTAGTCTTGATTCAACTAGATTCGACTAGTAAAAGATTCTTCAGGGAGGTCTGACAGAGGCGATCGGTGGGCGATCGGGTAGATCCCTAGGCGCTCGGGCCCTTGGCGGCGCCGCCGCCAACATACCCCAGCCAGGCATCCCGCCTACCGGGGGCCACCCTTTGTTCATCTCTAAGCCCTGAAGGAAGATGTTGTCATCGTCGTTGTTGCGTAGGGTGACCAGGAAAAGCTTGAGGGGAGCGCACGCACAACAGGCTGTTGCTGAGAGGAGGAACAACATGCTGGCGACTGCCATCCCGACGGAGGAAGTCCTACTAGATGTTAGGGTTGTGCTGGTCAATATCGACGAGGAGGAACATACCAACCTGTCGCCGCCTAGGGTTTTGACGGAGGTAGGGCAGAATAATGGAGGACCGGACGTGCATGATCCAGCGAGGGCAGAGGACCAGGTGTCGGGTAGGTCAACCGAGAAACATGCGAGCAATCTGATACCTTCTCCGGATCAACAGGCGAGACCAAGGTCATCTTTGGTGGCGGGAGATAACACGTCGCAGACGGCGGTGGAGAAGCCTACTGAAGTGGCGGAAAATCCGAGTCCTCCCTCTAGGTCGGGACCGGAGAGTGCACCAAGGAAGATGCCGCTGTATAATATCCCACACGATACATGTTTCGGCTGTATGGAACGTGGCCATTGGCAATCCCAGTGTAGAAGGAGCAAAGTATGTTATAGGTGCAGAAGACCTGGTCACCTTGCCGCGAGGTGCAATCAACCAGCCTTGCAAACCAGGCCGCCTGATGTCCATTCTAGGACTATCTTTCCACCGTTTCCCACGGGGATTCCGGCGAGGGGTGCCCCTCAACATATTCCGAAAAGGATCTCGGTCGATGTTGGACCGGATGATGAGATGAGGAAGAGCAAGATATCTGCCCTAGAGAGAGAAATAGAGATTTCTTGGCAGCATGGAGTAGCTTGAAAGGAGATCGGTCCTTTCCTACGTCACAGTTGGCCCAGTGCTGCGGATATATACAGGTTCGAAGAAAGAAAGGCCATAGCCTTCTTCTCGTGTGAGCAGGAGGCAAAGGAGATGGTGATGAAAGGTCTTCAAAATTTCAGTGGTCGACAAATGAAGCTGAGGCATATGAATGAAGGTGAAAGTCATCAAAGCAACGAGGCGTTTTGGTTCTGGATAGCTGACCTACCGCTTACTTGTCGGGATGATGATACACTAAAAAGGATAGTATCGAAGTTTGGAGATCTTGTGCATATTTCTGATTGGCAGAAGGAGAAAGATGACATGTCTGGGCTCCTTATTTTGGTGGAGGCTTTTAGTGAAGACATCCCTCAGTTCGTATCACTCACGTACGGGCAAAGAAGAACATCTGTTCATTTTCGAATGTCGACTAGGGGGCCGGTGCGTGCAGGTACTACACAACTTACTGAAGTCGGTGTTGATTATGGGATTCCTTTGGAGGCACTTAGATTACCGGAGTCACGGCCAGAATCATTAGCTATGGTGCTTGCGAACCCGGGGCCATCAATATCTAGTGTGAGACCGCAACAGCGAGGGAATCACAATCCACAGAGACATAAAACCCGAGAACAAAGAAGGATGGTGATAGACAGAGAAGGAAGTAGAAGATACCTATCCAATAGGCGCCTTGAAGATTTCATTTTCATGGAGGACGAGAGATACAATGCATGCAGAAGAAGAGAAGGTAGAAGCCAGTCTAGATCGGGGAGACGTACAGGTGAAACTCGTCTTCATAGAAGGAATTTCTCAAGAGGAAGGCAATCTGACTGGGACAGGGATACATTTGATATGTGTTGGTCAGAGTAAGAGGGAGGATACAGTCACTGATTTGGCTGGTTAGAGAGGGACAGGCATGCAAACTATTTCTATGGACTGTAAGTCACTATTCTGGAATATTAGAGGGGCATCCAATAATCCTACAAGGAGGGTACTGAGCAGACTATGTAGCCGGTACAAACCTGGAGTGGTATGTTTATTTGAGCCATTTCTTCATGCTAAACAAGCAGTGGAGTTGTTGGACATTGTAAAACTTGATTGGGCTGCCGATAATCAAGAAGTAGATGGGAAAATATGGTTCTATGCTGATAAAGCTTTGAATCCTAGCATTTTCAGAAGACATAAACAACACTTGATGGTAAGTATGAATACCAATGAAGGCTCGAAACTATTTGTAACGGCAATCTATGCTAGTTGTGACAGCACAGAAAGAAGAATGTTATGGAATGATCTTTTGATGATGGCTGAAATTATAGGGGATGAAGGATGGACTATCGCAGGGGATTTCAATGTGGTGAGGCACCCTAGGGAGAGAAGGGATGGAAACCAACCTGGGTTTCAAGACATGATGGATTTTAATTCTTTGATATTAGATGCAGCTCTGGAAAAAATATCTTTTGAAGGCAGTCAATATACATGGGTGAACAAACAGGTTCTTACACCTACAATGTGGCAGAGAATTGATAGAGTTCTTGTCAATGGAGCATGGATGATGAAGAGGCCTGCGACAAGATCAATTCATCTAACCAGAGCGAGGGTTTCAGACCACTGCCCAGTTTTGATGATTCCCGGTTCCTGGACAACGGATAAAAAGAAGACCCACTTCTCTTTTATGAAGACCTGGCTCGAGCATGAGGATTGCATGAAAATTATCGAACAAGCTTGGAATGATCCAATATGCGGTCACCCTTCTGTGGTTTTCTGCCTTAAGCTCAAAAAGGTTCATGAGGCTCTTCGTAGGTGGAGTAAGGACACCTTTGGTGCTAACAGACAACACATTCTTGATTTGGAGGACGTGTTATTCACAACACAAATGGCTTTTCATGAAAATTCGATTGTTGTTAATGAGCTCAACTTCAGAGAGGCAGAAAGTGAGCTCCAATATCTTCTAGACCAAGAGGAGAAGACATGGAAGGAGAAAGATCGAATAGACAGGCTTCAAGTTGGGGAGAGAAACACCAAGTTTTATCATGCAACTGTTAAGTCGAGAAGGAAAAGAAGAAGGATTAATCGGGTGTTATTGCAAGATGGCACTCAGGTTACGGATCCTAAGCAAATGGCAGAGATGGCAGCTGATCATTACAAACACTTTTACAATGAGGTAACAGATATGGATGTAAATGAGATGGAGGGTTTTATAGATTCGATTCCGGAGATGGTCTCACTTGATGAAAATTTCACTCTAGTAGCGACACCACAGGAAGAGGAGATCAAAGAGGTGATGTTAAAGATGGACGCAATAGCAGCCCCAGGACCGGATGGATTCACCCTCCCTTTCTTCACAGCGGCATGGTCTATCGTAAGAAATGACTTCATGGACTTGGCGAAGAGCTTCTTCAGCGGACAAGATTGCTTCAGGGGTCTCTTCTACTGCAAAATTCTACTTATTCCAAAGAATGATGATTCTAGAAGAATATCGGAGGATTTTAGACCAATATCCATTGAGAATGTCTCTCTTCACATCCTTGCAAGAGTACTCAGTGAGAGATTCGCTCCAATTATGCCACGCCTGATTTCCAAGAACCAAGGAGCTTTTGTGAAAGGTACGGATGTATCTCATCACATCTGGTTAGCTAAGGAACTCATGCATGATATCAATAGAGGCAGAGACGCTCCTAATGTGATCTTAAAGTATGATATGTCGAGGGCATACGATAAAGTCACTTGGTCTATGCTGGGGAAAGTCCTGGAGAACTTCAACCTTATAGAGGAGGTAATCAAGTTATGCCTAAGTTTCTTTGCAAATACGTGGGCAACAGTGACTATAGGCGAGGAAACGGATGGATTCTTTCAGATGAGTAGAGGATTGAAGCAAGGAGGTGTGATTTCTCCATTTCTTTTCATACTGTTTGAGGAGATGCTATGTAGAAGATTCCTGAGGTTATATGAAGAAGGGGCCATATCAAGATTCCAGGTGCGTGGGGAGGCGGTGCCTCCAGTCATTCTTCTCTATGCAGATGATATTGTGGTCTTTTTCACAGCTGACCAAAGATCTTTGGATGTGATTAGTAACACCTTTGATGCATATGAAAGAGCAATTGGTCAGAGAATAAACAAATCTAAATCTACATGTGTGGTAGGAGGCAAGGACCAGATGCTAGCTCATGGTGTACCCGTGTCCCTGGGAGTGAGTTCTGCTACGGAATCTTTGAAATATTTGGGCATAACGATCAAGAAAGGTTCGATGAGACTATTCGGCTTTGAGTTCCTAATGAGCAAGATAAATGAAAAGATTGCTACGTGGAAGTCCAGACTATTATCCTTTGCGGGGAGGAGGATGTTGATTGCACATGTTCTAGCATCCATACCAGTGTACACGGCGGCGACGGTGGGCATTCCTACTGGGATAGTAGCGCGGATTGAAGATAAACTATCCAGATTCGTGTGGAGTGACAGGGAGGATCATCACAGGAAGGTGTGGATTGGATGGCACAGGGTGGCTAGACCTTTTTCTTTGGGCGGGTTAGGGATTCCCTCGCTACAGTCGATAAATGAGGCCTTTGTTACAAAAGCATGCTGGGAGGTTCTAACACAGGATTCTATTTGGGCATCTTTCTGTAGAAGCAAATACGCAAACGTGGCAGGAGGCCGAGACAATCTATATCTTGGTACCTTGAGAAGAGGGTTACTACCTTCACCTTTCTAGAAGAGATTGTGGGACATGTTTCCTCGCATGTTTCCTTTGTGTAGATGGGTGGTTGGAAATGGAGAGATATCCTTCAGGGATTCATGGTGGTGCGAGAAATGCCTTGCTGATCATGCGATCATACCCAGTGATAGAAGACACCCGTTCTTGGTGAAAGACTTTTGGATAGAGGGATATGGATGGGATTGGGATTCGCTTAGACTGATTGTGGATGAAGAAGGAGTACAATTGATACGAGATGCATAGATATGGATATCCAACAAAGAAAACAAGCTAGCGTGGGGTCCTGAGAAGAGTGGCAGATTTTCTATGAGTTCAGCCAAGCAGATGTTGGTGCATAATGAAAAGGAAGGTCCAGACAGCCTTGGGAGGGTATGGAAAGCTGGGTATCCAAAAGAGGCAACGTTCATATGGAAATTGGCTAGGGGAGCCATTCCCACTGATGATAACATAAGGCTCAGATGTGGTATCCCTCTTGCATCTAGATGTTATTGTTGTTTTGAACCCCAGGAGGAAGATATGGGTCATCTGTTATTCCAGGGGCAGACCGCCAAATTCTTTTGGAGGAAATTCGACAAGCTGATTGATATGGAGGCTCCTTTTGATATGAGATCTCTTCTTGACAGGTGTGCGATGGCAAAAAAGAATAACATTACTGAATGGTTGGCAGGTAATTTAGAAATCTTAATCCCACATAGCATATGGCGCATTAGATGTGGAGCTAAATATGATGGTAAGATGAAATCACTCAGCCATGAATGGGAATATATCTTGAGAATCCTAAACCACCACATGAAGAGGTATGCATTTCCTATTGCTATGGAGAATGGAATATATGACAGAATGAAATTAATGGGTGTGAAGGAACCAAAGACAACTATGAAGGAAATAGTTTTGTTGTGATGGGAGAAGCCAGATCTACATAATCTAAAACTGAACATCATGATTGGGAGGGACAAAGATGCCAACGGTATATATAGAAGATGGGTAGCTGGTGTCATCCATAATCACAATGCAAATATCTATCTTGTGTTCTGAGCTTGGATCAAGTGCTCTGACTACTTCCTTGCGTATATGCAAGCATGCGCCATTGGTTTGAAACTAGAAGGTGACCACACTTTGAGCATCTCGAGTATTGAGGTTGACGACTTCTATACATATGAGGTACTTTGGCATGGAGGTAGAGAGCCGTGGCGGACAACATCTTTTGTTAGAGAGCTGAGAGAAGAGATTGCATCTTCCATGATTTCTGGTTCACTAGTTCATAAGGTTATCAACTCGATACCTCATGAATTAGGAAGGTGGGGGAACAGAACGCAAGAGATATTAGTCTCTTCGGATATATCTAATATGCTGTTGAGAATTAGGGGCATGGCACTGATGGAAAAAAGAAGTACTCCCTACGTGGTCCTAAAGAAAACAGATGTTGGAGGTGTGGATGAGAGCTATTAGAGTGAGTTCTTCGATCTTTATTTTTAATTATATATTGAGGGTGAATTTGTTGTGGGATAATGGGATATTACCCGAGTTATAAGTGCGGGAGATGTAATTTTTTGCTGTGATTTAGCCCACAAGAGGGGTGTGGGATGAATAAAAGCGACCCTGGCTTAACCAAAAAAAAAAGTAAAAGATTCTTCAAAATGTTGTCCCTTGGGATTTGATCCTTAACTATACTGTGATAAGACCCGTTCACTTACGAGTGGTATTATTGCACAAGGTTTTGGTTAAAAACTCAGGGATTTCATCCCTGGGTGAGTTTGTTAGTGCGATAATAGACCACATCAAATTCTGGCGTCATTGTCGGGGACAACAGAATCATCTAGATAAATCTAGTTCTATTAACACTAGTCTAGGATTTTCTTTTACTTTTGATACTATTGATCATATACACTTGAATTTGACTCGACTTCATCCATCTTATGATTGAAAGATCTTTCCATCCTAGGTACCCACGAAGTCTAGTGTATGGGTTGTTCGGACAGTCCCAGACTCTCTGCTAGATTTGACCCTGAGATAGATAGAACCTTTCGTCGTCAGATCAGAGAAAATCAAGCAAGGATGGCACAAGAGGAGGAAATAGCCTGAAGGATAGCTCAAGCCCGTAATGCGCAAAGAGATAGGCTTATGTAAGAAGCCCAAGCTGCAGTTCAAGAAGAAATCCAAGTAGCCCAAGCAGTAGCTCAACAAGCTGAGTTACAAAAAGACTTTAGAGAATTCTCAATCCCTAAAGTTGCTGACATTCATCACCCAGTTCAACCTCCTCCCATCAATGCTCCTAATTTTGAGATAAGAGTGCATTGGGTTACACTACTTCAGAATAGCCCTTTCTATGGTAAGAAAGGAGAAGATAGTCAAGAACATCTTCTGATATTTATAGATCTATGTGCTATGACAAAGAAGAACGGAGTCACAGACTATCAGACTCCGTCTCTTAAAATACTTTCTTATTGACGTAGCCATGAGTTGGTATAACTCCTTACAATGTGAACCCATCACTACTTGGGAACAACTTCAAAATGTTTTTCTGGATAAGTTCTATCCTCCTTCTCTCTCCTATGAAATTAGGGGTCGAATAACACAATTCACTCAGGTCCTTGGTGAAACCCTTGTAGAAGCATGGGAAAGATACAAAGAGCTTCTGCGCGAGTGTCCACACCATGGAATTCCTAAGAATCAACTCATCAAAATCTTTTATAGGGGTGTGGATGATGACATCAAGAAGTTTTTAGACTCCTCTTCAAGAGGTAACTTCATGTGTCAAATCTATGATAGCGCATGGAAGGTTGTTACCCTTGGAGATGAAAACCAAGATAATTGGGGTAGACCCGTAAGTAAAGGAGTGCTGAAGGTTGCTATGGTAGAGTCTACTCCTGAGTACAAGTCTATTGTCGAGTCTCTCAAGCTTCTAGTTGCCAAGCAAGACCAACTTGAATCATCTTTTTCCACATATGAAAGAAGACGTTCACCCCCTCAACAACAAGAACGAGTCAAGTCAGCTTCACTGTTTTGTGAAGCATGTAAAGGAACTGATCACTCTACTCTAGCATGTAACATTCTCTATGATGTCATTTTGGGTAATACCTGTACCCAAGGAGATAATGGTCAAATTGAAAATCTAAATGTTATCAACACTATCCTGGGTCAAGGATATTATAACCCAAATTAGAGCAGGAACCATCTGGGTTTTCAATATGGAAATCCTTCAGGAGAAGAAAATTCGTGACAACTTGATTCAAATAATCAACAACGAGGCCCACCCAGATTTCAATATAACCAACAACCAAATTTCATAAGTCAAGGGAACTTTAGAGGTAACTTCCAGAATAGAAACTACAACAATTTTCAAAACAATTCTCAATTCCAGAACCCCAACCAAGTCCCTTATCAACAACAACAACAAGGGCAACAAGCCAGCCCCATCTCTCCTGATGACAAACTGTCAGCCATTGAAAATATGTTACAGTTGCAACAGACTATTATAGTGAACTAGCAAGCCCATTAGAAGGATATTGAATCTCAACTAGCTCAACTTTTAGCTAGCCTCAAGCCACCTACTAGAACTTTCGCTGGCCAACCAAAGAACAATCCTAAGAATCCTAAACAACTGAAGGTTGTTACCACTAGGTCTGGGAAAGACTACTCTGACCCCCCTACCAAGATACCAATAGTAGCAACAAATGATGATGACTTTGTGAATGTCCAAGACTACAATACCTGAGTTTCAACTAAAGGAACCACCAACCCTGATAAGAAAGACAAAGTAGGATTGGAGGAACCAATTGCTGCAGAGGCAGAAGATATACCTGAGCCAGATGTGCTAGTATACAAGCCTCGTCCTCCTTTCCCAGCTCGTTTGAAGTAGACAAAGCTCGGCACACGTTTCAACAAGTTAAAGGAAACCATGAAGAAGCTTCATGCTGATATACCCTTTCTAGATGCGTTGGCTGAGATACCAACCTGGACTAAATACTTGAAGTCACTTCTCACAAGGATGTATATAACCGAAGAATGCGAGACAATTAAGTTAGCAACAACCACTTCCGATATCATCCCGAGAAAGATGCCCAAGAAGTAGAAAGATCTGGGATCCTTTGGGATTTTGTGCCATATCAGTGATTCTTCATGTAAGAAGGGATTGGCCGATCTTGGTGCTAGCATCTCTATCATGCCATTGAGCCTTTGCAAGAGGCTAGGGTTTTTAGAACTACTTCCAACTGGCATGACCATACAACTTGCAGATAACTCTATGACTCTTCCCTTAGGAATCATTGAAGATGTCCCTGTCAAGGTAGGAAAAACTCTTATGTCCCATGTGACTTTGTCATCATGGACATAAAAGAAGACGCTATATACCCTCTTATCTTTGGTCATCCGTTCCTTGCCACTGTAAGAGATTTGATCGATGTTGAAGAAGGAACCTTGTTTCTCCTACTAGGTAAAGAAACCCTCAAGTGTAAAGTTTTTGAAATCATGTGAAGACCGACCATGCAGGAAGAAGTCAATTTGATTGATTGTATAGAGCAAATGTCACTCCTCACACAAGAGAAGTATGAACAAGACGATCCTTTAGAAGTGACTCTTACAAACCCATCTACTGACAAATTCATTGACGAACAAGTTAATGATTGAGTTCTTCACCTCAAAACTGTCGAAGAAGATTCGGAAGCCAAATTTGAGGAATTCAACATTGTGAATGCAACTGAAGAGCCATGCGGGAAGCTAGAAGCCCCTAAAATGAAGCCCCTATTCGAGGGATTAAAGTGCGTGTTTTTTGGATAATCTCAAGGTTTGTCCAGTTATTATAAATTCCGATCTAATGGCCGAACAAGAATATAAACTCCTGAAAGAATTAAAAGAAAGAAGGAAAGCTATCGGCTACAAGATGAGTGATCTCACCGGGGTCAGTCAAGCACTTTACATGCATAAGATCCCTATGGTGGAAGACCACAAGCTAATTGTTGAACATCAACGAAAGCTTAATCCAAATATGAAAGAAGCAGTCCATCGTGAATTCATTAAATTGCTCACTACCGACATCATCTACCCTATTTCTAACTCGCCATGGGTGAGTCTTGTGTATGTTGTCCCAAAGAAAGGTGGCACTACTATGATATGGAATGAAGATAATGAACTTGTCCCTACTCGAACAGTTACTAGGTGGAGGATGTGTATCGACTACAGGAAGTTAAACAAGGCCACCCGCAAAGACCATTTCCCTATGCCCTTTCTAGATCAAGTGTTAAAGTGATTGGCTCACCAGGAATATTTTTGCTATCTTGATGGTTACTCCAGATTTTATCAAATTCCTATACATCCAGATGACCAAGAGAAAATTACTTTTACTTTCCCCTTTGGAACCTATGCATTCAGAAGGATGCCATTTGGGCTTTGCAATGCACCTGCAACCTTCCAACGCTGCATTGCAGCCATATTTGCTGGTCTAACTGAAACTATTATGGAATTTTCATGGTTGATTTCTCTGTATATGGGGATTCATACAACCCATGCCTGAAGCACCTCTCACTGGTCCTTAAATGATGTGAAGAAGCACATCTAGTGCTGAATTGGGAGAAATGTCACTTTATAGTAAAAGAAGGCATTATCCTTGGCCATAGAGTCAGCAATCGAGGAATTGAAGTAGATAAGGTGAAGATAGAAGTGATTTCCAAACTCACCATCCTGACCAATGTAAGAGAGGTCCACACATTTTTGGGCCATGCAGGCTTTTATCGAAGGTTTATAAAGGATTTCTCCAAGATAACCAAGCCTATGACAAACTTGTTACTAAAGGATGCTGATTTCCATTTTGATGAAGAATGCATCAAAAGTTTTAACAACCTGAAGCATGCTCTTACAACAATGCCCATCATCCAAGATCTAGATTGGGATCAACCATTTGAAGTTATGTGTGATGCCAGTGATTATACTGTGGGTGCCATTTTAGGCCAATGTATGGAGAAGAAACATCATGTCATTTACTATGCATCGAAGACCGTTGACGGCGCTCAGAGGAATTACACAACTATTAAGAAGGAACTCCTAGCAGTCGTGTATGCCTTTGACAAGTTCACATCCTACCTCATTGGTTCAAAGGTCGTTGTCTATATAGATCATGTTTCTATTCGTTACCTCCTGAAAAAGAAAGATGCAAAACCTAGGTTGATAAGATGGATTCTCCTCCTGTAAGAATTTGATCTAGAGATAAGATATAAGAAAGGTACAGCGAATGTTGTGGCAGACCACTTGAGTCGTATCCACACCCTGGACACTAAAACTACCCCTATTAACGACTCTCTTCCAGATGACCATCTCATGAAAGTCTCAGAAGCTACTCCTTGGTACTTGGACTATGTAAACTACCTTCGAGCTGGTGTCATTGATGGAGCTTCCACTCACGTGGAATTGTGTGCACTACTAAAAATCCTAAAGATGGTAAGTCTTTAAGTTTAGCCTTGCTTATACTAGATCGAGAACTCCACCCACGTATGCTAAGATACGTGGAAGTCTTATCGTAGTATAGTTAAGGGTCGAATCCACGGGACAATGGTCTTGTTGGGAGCAACAAGATGAAAAACGTTAGAATTTCACTTAATCTCTTAATAGTGGGTACTTAGATCAAAAGGTTGGTTTGGTTGTTTTTAAACTAAGAGAAAGTAAAGTAAAGCAAATAAGTAAATTTTAGGATGTCAACAATGATAAGGGACCACTAGGATGTGATCGGCTTTCACCGCCACTACACATGGATCAAAACATGCAATATAAAACATAACCTGCAACAAGAGTCTAAATAGCTAGTATTTTTGTAGATTTAGTTTCCTTTTAGAGAACTAACTATGAGAAGTGCGGGAATGTTGCAACGCCAGCCATCCCCAAACAAATGGTCACCTACTTTGCATCATTCCCTTCGCAAAGTGTGTTCCTCAACTTTATCAAGGTTGTACTTTCTTACGTCAACTGATTCCATTTCATAGTATGAAAGTACAATGATGGAAGTGAGTTTACTGCACTTCTTGAACAACACTGCTAGATACCGAAACAGATGCATGGTGGATACATGCATCAAGAACCAACATTCAATCGAGATTCGAATCTAACAATACAAACATAGACAATTCATACTAAAAGATAAAAGATAACACGATCAGCATTCATTAAATGATTGATTTTGAACTGAAAAGAAAGCATCTCTATATTGAAAACTATGGATTACATTACACGAAATGAAAACATGGGTAGCGAGACTACTCCCCGCACCCTAGTGAAAGAGACTACTCGCTCATAGCTAGGATAAAGAAGGAGGCGAGAAGAGAGAGAGAGAGAGCGTCATCCCCACAAAGGAGAGAGGAAAGTCAACCCCTTGGAAAGAGAGAGAGTGACGATCTTCAAACTTCATAGGTTGCTCGATGATGAGGTCTCCTCTTCCCACCTTCTTTGATGAAGAGAGAGAAAGCAGCTTCAGGATGGAGCGTGGATCTCAGACCGGCAGCCTTTGGGCAGAGGATGGAAGTTGGAAAAGCTTTGGAGTAGTAGAGGCAGCCTTTAGGCATCTGAAACTTCGTCTGCTTTGGGAGGTCCCCTTGGGTCTTATTTATAGGCCTTAAGTGAAGTCCAAACGGTTTGGACAATTTTGGGTCCTAACGGTCTTGAAGACTGTTTGGACTCTAAAACTGTTTGGACTCTGAGACCATTTGGACTCTGAGACTATTTAGACTCCGAGACCGTTTGGATTCATGCGGTCTTGAGATCGTTTGACTCCATGCGGTCTTGGGACCGGTTGGCTTCATCTGGTCTTGGGACCGTGTGAGTCCATGCGGCCTTGGAATCGTGTGACTCCATGCGGTCTTGGGATTGTGTGTCCCCATGCGGTCTTGAGACCAGTTGGCTTCATGCGGTCTTGGCACCGTGTGAGTCCATGCAGTCTTGGGACCGGTTGGCTTCATGCGGTCTTGGGACCGATTGGCTTCATGCGGTCTTGGGACCATGTGAGTCCATGCGGTCTTGGGACCGTGTGAGTCCATGCGGTCTTAGGACCAATTTGCTTCATGCGGTCTTGGGACAATGTGAGTCCATGCGGTCTTGGGACAGGTTGGCTTCATGCAGTCTTGGGACCGTGTGAGTCCATGCGGTGTTGAGATCGGTTGAGTCTTTTGTGATTTTTTTGTGTTTTTTCTGTAAGAAAAAAGGAGAAAAGTTAATCTAACAATATATTTGCAATAAGAGAGGATGTTAGGGATTATGTCTAATTTATCCGAGAAAGAGTGTAGAAAACTGAAGAAAATGACTAAGATAACATCACAAAATTGGAGGTTATCACCCCCCTAACTTAGAGTCTAGCTTGTCCTCAAGTTAGATAGAGATGAGGCATGTAATGGCGAGGCAATTTTATTTAGTTAAGATCTCCACATTCTTGCTTCAATTATAAACCCGAGCTCTCCTAAGGTCATATCAGGTCTTATTGCTTGCCTTGACTCTTTCAGGTATTGAGAGTTGCTTAGGTCTCAGGTTTCTTCCGTATCTCGTAGCCTGCATTGGGACCACTTTTTATTATGTGCATGTTGTTGACTCTAATCAGATTTATACCTCTCTGAAAAACCTACTGGAAGCTAGAGTGGGTATGAGGGTTGGCTAAAGGATTGATGTGTAACTCCCCCTTCAAGTGGGGGAGGGGTTGTCTATGCTTTTAGGAGTTCTCTACCGGGCGTGACACATCTGCCTTTGTGAGGGTAGTTGAATGTACCGGCCGGGTGAGTCCTTTATAAGCCCTTCATATATTTAGATACCTTAGGGTTCCACTACCGGACACGACACATCTGCCTTCATGAGGGCAACTGAATGTACCGGCCGGGTGAGACCTTCATTGGTTCTTTATATAGATCCTTATTAATGGCACAACTCTCATAATTTTATTCAACTATCTGGCTTTTATTCGTATACTCACAAGCTTAGGATTTGGGGTTTTTAGGGAATTTATTTTGGGCGGCCAAGCCTCTTTTATTTGAAGAGAGGAAAGTTGTTCTTAGAGTTTTTCATCATGCACTTATTTGGTTTCTTTTTAATGGTCCACTTGCGAGACTTCTTGATTTGGATGTCGCCGGATGCCCCTCTCATCCTTGAGAGTTTGTCTTATTTTTGCCTTTATATTGACATGTGGAGAGTCAGATGTAGAAGTGAAACAAAAGCATGGAAATCAGTAGTGGAGAGACATTATTAAGTCGCCATTATATGTCTAAGTGCTATTCTTGTTATTACTTTTGAGGACTTAACATGATTCTAAAGTTAGCTGAGGGTGACTTTGTTCCAAAAGGGATGTTCCTCTTTATGTGCGAAGTTTATTTTAACAGGGAAAATGCTTTTAAAATAAAAATTAAATGCGCAAAGAAAAATTGTAAAAATTTATACAGGATTGAAAGAAAATGTAGGGAGGGAAGGGTTTTGAAAATGATACCTCACCCTTGTCAGTGTACTCCCCCACTAACTTATCACTCACTCTATCCGCAGAGTGTCAAAGTGATAGTTTGAGAAGTACAGGGACAAGGGTGTCATGCTTCTGTTAGTCCTTTATTGGAGCCATGTGTGCGGAGGAGATTAGCGACGAACTTCCCTCGTAATGCGTGATAATACACTTCTATCATGTCTTCTACTGGTTTTCCAAGAGCTATGATGGTGTATATCCAGTAGAGGACGTGGAAACCACAATCGTTTGACTCGCGTATCTGCTGAGGGCACTTATGGCTGAAGGCGGGGCTATGAAAGTGCTCTTTGCTGTATGCCCTTGTGTGCTTGTTGAGGAGGTCGTGAAGTTGATCGGCACACTCCTTTGCCATTTCTTTCATCGGTGTTCTTGGTGTTGTAGTGTAATGTTGTTGATCAAGATTGTACTGGCTGTCAGAACTGTTGTATATGATTATTGTTCCTTCATGGAGGTTTGTTGCTAGCAACAACCAATTTTCAGAATGAAGGAAGGGGAGCATGATGAACTTCAGGGTCGTATGTTGTAAGAAGGAGATGAGTGCCTTGGTTGTGCCGAAGTTCTTTAGCTTTAATAAATCATCCTTCATGTAGGGAGATGCCATATAGGTTGTAGGGTGATTGTGTCCGAGAAGAAATTGATAGGTGGCCATTAAGCTTATGGAGAGAGACCCTTTGAACTGTATAGTTTCTCGAAGTGCGTCTTCCATGCCAAGAATGTAACCGGAAATGAAAATGAGGTCATCCTTCTTGGTGTAAAGCCTTGACATGATGAGACAAAGTTCATTGTCAGAGAGACGTTTGCAAGCACTGAGGTCAAAATTGGGGAAAGTAGGTGAAATGGCAGATAGGGGGTCTATTTGTGAAGATGATCTGTTAAAGGGTGCCTCGGTTAGCAACTCAGTGACCCCTTCATCATCTGCTAGATCGAAAGAGTAAGTGTCCCATTTCTTCTTCTCGGGAGCCTTGGCGGGCTGTTGTTTCTCCAACTCTTCTATTGTTTGCCTGAATGGTTGTTTTGGAGGATGTTGGATGGACGAGAAGAGACAACGAGGAATGTTGGTAGGTGCCATAGTTGGGTCCCTAAAGAACCTTCTATCACAGATCAACTCCATGGCGTAGCGACCTCACAGAGAATGAAAGTCTTCTATGGCCAGGTCAGTAATAGGGATTTGTTGATTAAGTGCTTGGATATGTCGTATTACGTAGAAAGCGCAATCCCTAGAACCTTCTTGAGTTTGAGCTTGGGGGTTGATGATTTGGAACCAAGGTTGGTTCCAATTATTGCGGAGTGACGGAAAAGCAGCCCAGATCAACTTCAGGAGGCAGAAAGGGATGCATCTGGCATCCCCGGCTTCTGTTCCAGCAAAGTTGATTATTCCTGCTCGTAGTTCAGTGGCGCAAAAGTTGTACACCTTAGCGTCTCGGGCCGCGGTGTCTACAATCATAAGCATCCAGTGACCAGAGACTAGGAAGGGTACGGTAATGTAGCGTGCCTTCCTTGCAATTTCCCTTTGCAACTGTTCAATTGATTTGCTTTGTAATTTTTTATAAATAAGGCTCATTGCAAGAGCCGGTGATGCGTTTAGAACGGGTTGCTGCTGCCGCAAGCTTCTGTATGTTTCGATAGAATTGGCGAGGAGGACGCGGAAGACTTCCATCTTCACCGTTGATTATGGTCGAAGGATGGAGTGGAAGTCCTCGCGCGTCAGCTTTCCCTGAGTCTTTATGTTTTGGTAGATAATGTCACCCCCGTCTTTGGCATCATCTACTATAGTGTTGAGGATGAAGATGTCTTGAGCATCGAGAGTAGAGATGGCCATCATATCAAGATCATGCATTTTGTGCGGTAGAGGTGGCGGTGGGGGTAGCTCTTGCGGAGGGAGGGGGGAAGTCTGCTCTAGATTGTCGATGTATTGCTGTAGATCTTCATCTTTGTCTGAGTCAGAAGTTGATACCAGATCTTCTTCTATATCCAAGCTGACTCTTTCTAAATCTTCTTGTTCTGAGGGAAAGAGCACCAGTTGATCTAGTGTGGAAAGATTGTGAGCTAATGTTTCTTGTTGTGGACCTGTGCTGGTTCCGAATAGATATTGTTGGAACTCAACGAAGGATGCTTCTTTAGCAGATTCCCCTAGAGACCCCATTGCAGAGTAGTCTAGGAATTGATCCCCGTAAGACATATTAACATTGTCAATGTGAGTTGGGGATTTGGGATCTTTATCACCGTCATGGTGATCTTTTTGTTTTGATGCAACTCCTCGGCTTGTGCCCTCCCCAGCATTGTCTGGGTCGTCAGATTGGTCATCTGAGGAGGTGCTTTTATTGGAGCTAGCTGAGGAGTCAGAATCTTCATCATTGTCATCTTCATCATCGTCGTCATCTTCCTTCTTATCTAGCGACTTCTGTTGTGGAGGCTTCTTGCACTGTCGATGGGTTGCTTGTAGTTCATTAATGCCACTTGCACATGCTTATGGGATTCGAGTAGTGCGTTGTGTGTTTCCTTTAAATCTGAGTATCTTCCCTCGGCAGAGAGGAGGCGTGTTGTAAGATCTATTACTTGAGCGCGTAGTTGGTGAAGCTCGGTGTTTGCTGACTCCTCCTGGCGGATGTGGAGTTGTGTAAGGGTGTTGGTGATGTCATCCAAGCGCGTGCTTAAAGCAGTTTGTTGCTGCTTAAGCTCGTGCAGGGTGGCAGGCAGAGGTTGAGTCTGCGTAGAGATCCTATCAACGTGCTGAGACAATGCTTCATGCTGGCATTTTACTCCAAGGACCAGCTCGGGCAAGTGTTTGTAGTGGTCATCGATATGATCGACTTGCTTGGCCACTACATCCTGTCGTTGCTGAATGCTTTGGAGAATGCTTGACAAGGAGTTGTGTTGCTTGTTGATCTTGGCAACTTGTTGAGAAATTCCTTGCACACAAGAGAAAATAGAATGCATAATGTTAGAGGGATCGGTGAGGAGGTTTCAGATGGCGTAAAATTGACGTCCGAATTCCTCACCGATATTTGAAAAAGGGACCCCAGAAGTGGAAGGGTGGTATGGCTGGGGTCAGGGTGGGAGGGAGGTACTGCCTTGCAAAGGAGACACTGGTGATGGTCCCACAAACTGTGTGGTGACCGTCGATGGAGTCACCAGCGGTGTCGGGTTGGTGGCGGATGAAGGGAATGGTAGATGGCTGGGTGAGATATGAGGGGGTGAAAGGGTTGAGGAAAAGAAGGTGGAGATGGGAGTTGAGAAAGTGAAGCTGAATGTTCGAGCGGAAAAGATAGTGCTTGGTGAAGAAAATGGGGAAGTGGAAAATGTGGGTGGGGGGATTGTTGTGGAGGAAGGTGGGCTGGTGGTAGATGGTGGGAGGGTGGTGGATGGGAGTGTGGTGGGGGTGGTGGTGGTGGTGGTGAGCTCCTCATATAGGCTCATGATGAAAGAGTCTATAGAGGAGGTAGTGATTGGTTCCTCCAGATGGGGGTGTTCCTTCCCCGGTTGTAGATGTGATGTTGGCATCCCCGACAGCTGTGGCGGTTGTAAACGTTCCTTGGATGGACGTTTTACTGGTATTTTTGTTAACCTAGCTATCGGGGCGGTTATGTTGAGCTCTGTCTGTCCCGCTTGGGTTGTCTTAGCTTGTACTTTGATCGGAGCTAGGAGTTTGGTGATCTCTTCGTCAGTAAAGAGAAATTGGTCTTTGTCGTAGTTCGCTAGCTCCGGGAGCGGTAATAGGGTTCTGGAAGATTAGACTGTTGGGCAAAAGATGTAGTGTAGTTTTGCATCCTTCTCCTTGATAATGTAGGAGTTCTTCAAGGTTTGTTCGTTAGCAAGGATGTCGCCCTTGATCTTCGTGCATCGAGGAAGCAATCTGTCCATCTTGAGATATTTGATGATGGAAGTAATGTGCCCACCCATGCAAATTTCTTTCCCTATGGCGTAGGCTGAGAATTTTTGTATTATGTGTCGGCCAATATTGACCGGCTTTCCATGTAGAATGGACCATAGAAGAAAAAGGTCAGCGGTTATAACATTTCCTCCTTCCATTCTGGGAAGAGCGCACTAGTGAGGATCTTGTGAAGTGTATGCATGAATCCAGAATGGATATTGGAGGCTTTGCATGTCTTTGCTTCATAGGTTGGGAACCCTATTAAGGTTTTCCAGAAGTTGTGTCTATTGAATTGGGAATTTTCCGTGCCTATAGCTTTGGCCTTTTTGAGACGTTCTGGGTTGTCTATGAAGATTTCGTTCAGAAGATTTTCTGTTATAACGATGTTACTTCCAAAAAGCTTGGTGAACAGCCTGTGGTCATCTCCGTCCCTTGCCCGATGCGTAATGTCCACCGCTTCTTTAGTGAGATATGTGAAGAATTTTGTAGTCGGCTCGACGTATGAAAATTCGGGGACAAAGCATAGCTTGGAGAGGTTAGCGTTGTCTAGTATGGTGAGGATTTTATCGTAGATCCCCATCTTGAGTAGTACGCTAGAGCAGACATACTTTGTTGGTTTTAGCGTTTTGTCGATGGAGGGGAGGGTATGGATGTAAAGGTTTTTTGGTGGTGGTACGGTGGTGGTTAGTATGGAGAAGACGGGGGTGGTGGTGATTGTAGGACTGGTGGTGGGGGTGGTGGTGGTGGTGGATGGGATATGGATTGCTAGGGTTGGTTCCCTAGAAGAGGCAGGGCAGACCTGTTTTCTTTCCCTCTTTGTTGGGGGTTGTTTGGTTGTAGCTTCTTGGACCTTTCGCTTCCCCTTGGACTTTTCAGCTGGGGATTCTTCCTCAGAATGTGGCTCGTATTCAGAGCCTTCATCACCAGAAGAGATTTCTTCCATGTCTTCTTCGGGCTCCGTAGCTAAGCATTTGTTAATGCGGTCAATCTCGCCCATGACCGCCACAATGTTGACCTTGGGTGGGATTTTTTCGATTGCTTTAAAGGTATCCACCACTTTTTGGAGCTTGGCTCGGTCCTCCAGTAGTTGTTCCTCAGTCCAGAAAGGAGCGTCGACGGTTCCTGTGGGTTGCTTTGCTGATGAAGCCATTTCTGAAAAATGGAAAATTATGTGTTAGAATAACATGTTTAGTATGGATTTTATTTGTGTTTATGTGTTTTTATGTTTTAACAAAATTCAAGCAGTTTTGAAAAGGCCAAACGGTTTTGAAGACCGTTTGGTCCCAAACAGTTTGAGGACCATTTGGTCCCAAACAGTTTGAAGGAGACCGTTTGGTCCCAAACAGTTTGGAGACCGCTTGGAAGGTAAAACGTCGGGGAGCGGCCAACGATAGTGAAAGTGACGACGATGATGAGGAAGGGAGTGTCGTGGCGGCGCCGAGGGTGTCGATGGTGGTAAAAACAGTTGTGGAGGTGGAAAAGACAGCGGTGCGATAAAATAGGGAACCACGACAGCATTGCAGGCGTCAACATTTAGCAAAGACGGTGGTGGTGCATAGACTGAAGCGCCGATTGAAGTTGCGTGCTGAGCTACCTTGCAGAACTGGTCGGAGATGACGATGGTGATGCGAGGGGAGGCGGAGACTAAGTGCGATCACCAAGAATACACACGGACCTAGGAAGGAGGACGGCGGAGGGAAACTGGGTCGCGGGTCGCGCGGGAACGGGAGCAGAGATGGAACAGTGCACTGAGGGTTTAAGGATGTTTGGGAATCGAAAGAAAGAAGAAGGATGGGGTTATATTTATAGGATTCAGGGGTTGACCTTACAAAATCCCTAGGTCAAATGGTTTAGTGATCGTTTGACTCCAAACGGTTTCGAGACCGTTTGGCTCCAAACGGTTTCGAGACCGTTTAGCCCCAAACGGTCTCGAGACCGTTTAGTGGCTCCAAACGGTTTCAAGACCGTTTGGGAGGGTTAAGGTTATTTTGATTTTTATATTTTTATATTTGTTTTGGTTATATAATTTTTATATTTTCAGAAGATAATCCTAAGGTAACATAAAGGAAAAAGAAGATCTTGGGTTGCCTCCCAAGTAGCACCTGGGTTTAACGTCGCTGCCTCGGCGAGTTTTTGATGTTGTTATGTTGATGTTGTGGCGTCTCTGATCTTAATAGTCTTTCTCGGCATTTTATCTATTGGAGTGTAGTATTTTTTCAATCGATGGCCATTGACTGTCCTTTCTCCTCCATTGTCATCAATAATTATGACATCTCCAGTCAGGTATATATGTTTGATGGTGAAAGGCCCGGACCACTTTGTGCGGAGTTTTCCGGGGAACAATTTGAGCTTGGAGTTGAAAAGGAGTACTTTGTCACCAATGGAGATGTCTTTCCTTTTTAGATGACCGTCATGCCACATCTTGGTTTGTTCTTTATAAATCCTGGAACTTTGATAAGTGGTCATTCGGAGCTCCTCAAGCTCTTGTAATTGGAGTTGTCTGTTTTCTCCGACACTTTTGAAATCACAATTGAGTTGTTTAATGGCCCACCAAGCCTTATGTTCCAGTTCTACTGGAAGATGACATGACTTCCTGTATACCAAACAGAATGGGTTTGTTCCGATTGGTGTTTTATAAGCTATTCAGTAAGCCCAAAGGGCATCGGGAAGCTTGGTGGACCAGTCGATGCGGTGTCTATTGATTGTTTTTTCTAAGATTGCCTTTAGTTGTCTATTTGAAACCTCAACCTGACCACTGGTCTGTGGATGGTAAGGCGTGGAAACTTTATGGTTAACTCCGTATTTCTTTAAGAGGGCTTCAAAGCTTCATTCCAAAAAATGGGTCCTGCCGTCGGATATGACAGTTCGGGGGACTCCAAATCTGGGAAAAATGATATCTTTAAACATTTTAATGACTGGTTTGGAATCGCTGGACACTGTGGGCATAGCTTTGACCCATTTCAAGACATAGTCTACTACAACCAGAATGTAGGAGAAACCATAGGAAGAAGGAAAGAGCCCATGTAGTCTATCCCCACACGTCAAAAAGTTCAATCTCTTGCCACATGGTGAGGGGCATTTCATTCCTTTTAGATATGCCACCAGAAAGTTGACATTTGTTGCAATATTTTACAAAATTATGAGATTCTTTTGCTATGATTGGCCAAAAGAAACCCGATTGCAGAACTTTTATAGCAATTTTATTCGCACTCATGTGTCCCCCAGTGGGGCCGGAATGACAATGCTCTAAAACAAGGGTACTCTCTTCTTCAGGTATGCAGCGACAGAAAAGTCTGTCTGCACATAGGCGAAAGAGGTAAGGTTCATCCCAATAGTATTGCTTCACATCGTGGAGGAATTTCCTTTTGTCGTGATGAGAGGAGGAAGGGTGAATGATTCTTGTAGCCAGATAATTAACAATGTCGGCATACCAAGGGAATCCATTGGTAACTTTCATTAGTTGGTCATCTGGGAGGGAGTCTCGGATAGGTTCTTTATCTTCATTCTCGACTTCAATATGGCTTAGATGATCGGCGACGACGTTTTCCACTCCACTTTTGTCTTTGATTTCCAAATCGAATTCCTGAAGCATCGACACCCAGCGGATAAGTCTGGGTTTTGCATCTTGCTTCTGAATTAGATATCGTATGGCAGAGTGGTCAGTGTAGACGATGACCTTGGATCCAATCAAGTAGGAGCGGAATTTCTCGAACACATAGATGACAGCTAAGAACTCCTTCTCTATAGTAGTGTAGTTCTTCTATGCTTCATTGAGCGTTTGAGACACGTAGTAGATTACATAAGGTTTCTTGTTGATTCTCTGTCCTAAAAAGGCCCCTATGGCGTAATCGCTGGCATCACACATGATTTCAAAAGGTTGTAACCAATCCAGGGCTCTTAGTATGGGTGCAGTGATTAAAGCATTTTTCAGAGTTGAGAAACTTTGTAAGCATTCTTGGTTAAAATTGAACTCGGTGTCTTTGGTGAGAAGTTGGGTCATGGGTTTTGCTATTTTTGAGAAATCTTTATTAAATATTCTGTAAAACCCAACATGACCCAAAAATGCTTGAACTCCTTTTACATCTTTTAGCGGAGACAACTTCAAGATAACATCGATTTTTGCTTTGTCGACCTCAATCCCTCTGTCACTCACTCTATGTCCAAGGACGACACCTTCAGTTACCATAAAATGGCATTTTTCCGAATTTAGGATGAGGTGTGTTTCCTCGCATCGTTATAAGACTTGTCCAAGGTTGAGTAAATATTTATCAAATGAGTCTTCGTAAACTGAAAAATCATCCATGAATACCTCCATTATAGATTTCGTTAATCCTGCAAAAATGGCAGACATGCACCTTTGAAAATTAGCAGGTGCGTTACACAGCCCGAATGGCATTCTTCTGAAAGCATAGGTACCAAAGGGGCATATAAAAGTAGTTTTCTCTTGGTCTTCTGGGTGTATAGGGATTTGGTAGAACTCGGAATAACCATCTAGATAACAAAAGAACTTTTGATGGGCTAAGCGTTCTAGGACTTCGTCTAGAAAAGGCAGAGGGTAGTGGTCTTTTTGCGTTGATTTGTTTAGTTTCCTATAGTCGATACACATCCTCCACCCTGTTACAGTCCTTGTCGGTATTAACTCATTCTTGTCATTTTATACAACGGTGGTTCCTCCCTTTTTGGGGACCACTTGGACGGGGCTGACCCATTGGGAATCTGAGATTGGGTAAATTATGCCAGCTTTCAGTTGTTTGAGAACTTCAAGGCGAACTACTTCTTTTAGATTGGGGTTCAGCTTCCTCTGGTGTTCTCTTGATGGCTTGAATTCTTCGACCATGGGCAGTCTATGCATGCATAAGGCTGGGTTTATACCTGTAAGGTCAGTTATTTTGTACCTAATGGATTTCTTGTGTTTCCTCAGCTCAACAAGAAGCCTTTCTTCCTGGTTTTTTGTCAGGGTGGAACTGATGATGACTGGACATAATTTTTCTTTGTCCAAGAAAACGTGTTTAAGTCCTGATGGTAAAGTCTTCATCTCGAGGGCCTTGGGTTCTTCTGTTGCTTCTAAAATGGTGACATATTTGAGCTCCTCGAAGGTGGCTGTCGACGCTTCTTTATCTTTATCTAAATGTTGCAAACAATGTTGGACTAATTCATTTGCAGAAAATTCGACTTCTGGGTTGGTTAGAACATTCTCTAACTCATCAGATGGCTCAGATATTTCTAATTGGGACATTTGATGTATTGCATCTAAGAGAAAGACCTCCTCTTGAATGCTGGGACCTTTCATGCTTTTGAGAACTCAGAATTGAATTGCTTCTTTTCTGAATCTTAGAATGATCGTGCTAGCTTCAACATCAATAAATGCCCAGGTTGTGGCAAGGAAAGGTCTGCCAAATATTATTGGGTATCCCAGATACTCCTTGATATCCATAATGAGAAAATCACACGGGACATAGGCATCTTTGCATATCCTGACTGGAATATCTTCAATAATTCCTAGAGGTGTAGCTATAGTGGAATCAGCTAACTGAATTGTCATCGTTGTGGGCAGCAAGTCAGTGAAACTTAATCGTTTACACATGGAATAGGGCATAATTGATATGCTAGCCCATAAGTCAGCTAATCCCTTTTTGCTTGAGGCATTTCCAATACAACATTGAATACCGAAGGAACCAGGGTCCTTTTTCTTTGGCATCTTATTAAGGATGATATTGGAGGTGGTTTGAGCTAGTTTGACAGTTTCTTGTTCTTCAGTAATGTATTTCCTTGATAGCAAAGTTTTTAGGTATTTAGTCCAAGTCGGTACTTCAGAGAGAGCATCGAGGAGCGGGATGTCGATATAGAGTTTCTTCATCGCCTCCTTAATTCTTTGGAACCTAGTGTCCATTTTAGTCTCTCTCAATCTTCCCGGGTATGGTATCCTTGGTTTATACTGTGGAATTTCTAGCTCTTTGTAAACTTGTTCTTTTTCTTCGCCTCTTGCGTTCTCTGTGGTCTTCTTAGTTCCTAGGTTCGGGTTTGCATTTTGCATAAGGACAAGCGTATCATCATCATCAAGAGCGATTCTCGTAGTTTTGTGGAGGGTACGTCCAGATCTTGTAGTAATGACATTCAATTGTTCAGGTCTATTCTGGTTGTGTCTAGGGTTCGACTCAGGTTGTCCTGCAAAAGTGTCTGCTGGTGGCTTTAGTTGCACAACAATTTGTGCTAGTTGAACCTCCACCGCCTTCTGCTGAGCTTGTTGATTAGCGAGCATGGTTTGTTGGGATTGTAGCATCTACCTTATCAAAGTCATCTTGTCTGTTGGCTGGGAGGGAGCATTTTTTTGAGCGAGTTGTTGTTGTCCTTGATGTGGTTGCTGCAGAGGCGGTGCTAACTGAGGTTGTTGCAACTGAGGGTGCAGTTGTGGGTGTAGAGGAGGATGGGTATATTGATAGTAGGCAGAGGGGTTTCTAGGATAGTTGGATCTTGGGAAGTTATTTTTGGGGTTCCCTTGATTTTGATTAAAGTTGGTTTGGAATCCATGTGGCAACCTATTAGAGGATTCACCTTGTGTCTGCTGTTGCGGGTTGGCAGTCCCTGTAGGGTTCCCGTATTGAAAACCTGGGTGGTTTCTTGGTTGATTTGGATTATAGTAAACTTTTCCAGGTATGGAATGAATGGAATTAACTTGTTCGTGCATTTGCTCTTCAGGTTGTTCAATGATTGGTTCGTACTGCTATTGTGGTGGGTGCATATCCATCATCACATTATAAAGTAGACCGCATGACAGAGTTGGGTGATCGGATGTGTGAAATGCTTCACAGGTCCCTGTGCCAGCTTTAACCTGTTGAATTTGAGGGTTTTTCTTCTTATCGAATTCTCCAAGCAAAGTTTCAAGAGCCTGCTGTTTATGAGCTATGGTCTTTAAGGCTTCAGCAATAGCCTTCATTTCCATTGATTCCTCAGCTTTATAAACTTTGAGGACTCCCTTACCAGATGATCGTCCCCAATTGGATTGATTCTCAGCTCCAAGTGTGACGATTTTCCAAGCATCCTCATAGTTCTTTCTCATAAAACTTCCACCAGATGAGGAATCCAGAAATTGCTTGATGTCATCACTCACTCCCCTATAGAATGTTTCTATTAATTGATTTTGGGAGATGCCGTGATGAGGTAACTTTCTTAGAATCTCTTTGAACCTTTCCCAAGCTTCTGTGAGTGATTCTCTATGAAGTTGGGTGAAGTGGTTAATCTGCCCCCTAATTTCGTAAGTTAACGAAGGGGGGAAGAACTTCTCCAGGAACGTTTCTTCCAAGGGAACCCATGTGGTGATTATTGGCTCCCTATCAAGCGAGTTGTACCAGCTCAAAGCTCTTCCTAATAGAGTGAAGTGGAAAAGATGTAGCATTATTGCGTCGAAAGCAACTCTGACCTGTGGAACTAGTCGGCAAAGTGCCTTGAACCTCTTCAAGTGATCCATACAGTCATCTCCAGAACCTCCAGAGAATGAGATGCCCTGCATGATCTGAATCCATTGTGTCTAGATCTCAAAGTTGGGTATGTTGATGATTAGAGGCCGAACTGGATGATTATCTTCATAGTTCTTGGGGACAGCATAGTCCCTCAATTGCTTGTTTCTTAGCTCTAACTGGGAAGCTTGGTTAGCTGCTTCATTTTTGGCTCGGATGCGGGCTTGTTCTTCCGCTCGGATCTCCGCTTGAATCTGAGCATGGGTATCAACAATGAGTTGTGGTCTTTGAGCGTCTATGGTGGCATTGACCCTCTCCATTACTAGTGCATCTTGGCATTGATCTTCAGCCATTTTCCTGGCTCTTTGGCGGTTCAGTCTGATGTGGCGGTGGAAGCTTCTCTCTACCTCAGACTCGTACTCTGGATCAGGGGAGAATCCGAGGTTATGCGATGATTGCATACACGTCTTCTACCTGAGTAGAGAAAGGGACAGACCTTTTAGATGATACTAGAGATATGATGAACTTAAGAAGATATGAACTAATGATTAAAAGAAAGTGTAAAACCCTAACCAACCAGCAAGATACTACATGAAATAAAAACGTTCCGTTGTCCTCGACAACAGCGCCGATTTTTTGATGGAGCTTCCACTCATGTGGAATTGCGTGCACCACTAAAAATCCTAAAGATGGTAAGTCTTTAAGTTTAGCCTTGCTTATACTAGATCGAGAACTCCACCCACATATGCTAAGATACGTGGAAGTCTTATCGTAGTACAGTTAAGGGTCGAATCCAGGGGACAACGGTCTTGTTGGGAGCAACAAGATGAGAAATGTTAGAATTTCACTTAATCTCTTAATAGTGGGTACTTAGATCAAAAGGTTGGTTTGGTTGTTTTTAAACTAAGAGAAAGTAAAGTAAAGCAAATAAGTAAATTTAAGGATGTCAACAATGATAAGGGACCACTAGGATGTGATTGGCTTTCACCGCCACTACATATGGATCAAAATATGCAATATAAAACATAACCTGCAACAAGAGTCTAAACAACTAGTATCTTTGTAGATTTAATTTCCTTTCAGAGAACTAACTATGAGAAGTGTGAGAATGTTGCAACACCAGCCATCCTCGAATGAATGGTCACCTACTTTGCATCATTCCCTTCGCAAAGTGTGTTCCTCGACTTTATCAAGGTTGTACTTTCATACGTCAACTGATTCCATTTCATAGTATGAAAGTACAATGATGGAAGTGAGTTTACTCCACTTCTTGAACAACACTGTTAGATACCGAAACAGATGCATGGTGGATACATGCATCAAGAACCAACATTCAATCGAGATTCGAATCTAATAGTACAAACATAGACAATTCATACTAAAAGATAAAAGATAACACGAGTTGGTGATCAAGCAACAAGCATTCATTAAACAATTGATGTTGAGCTGAAAAGAAAGCATCTCTATATTGCAAACTATGGATTACATTACATGAAATGAAAACATGGGTAGCGGGGATACTCCCCGCACCCTGGTGAAAGAGACTACTCGCTCATAGCTAGGACAAAGAAGGAGGTAAGAAGAGAGAGAGTGTCATCCCCACAAAGGAGAGAGGAAAGTCAACCCCTTGGAAAGAGAGAGAGTGACGATCTTCAAACTTCATAGGTTGCTCAATGATGAGGTCTCCTCTTCCCACCTTCTTTGATGAAGAGAGAGAAAGTAGCTTCAGGACGGAGCGTGGATCTCAGACCGGCAGCCTTTGGGCGGAGGATGGAAGTTGGAAAAGCTCTGGAGTAGTAGAGGCAGCCTTTAGGCATCTGAAACTTTGTCCGCTTTGGGAGGACCCCTTGGGTCTTATTTATAGGCCTTAAGTGAAGTCCAAATGGTGTGGACAGTTTTGGGTCCGAACATTCTTGAAGACCGTTTGGACTCTAAAACCGTTTGGACTCTGAGACCGTTTGGACTCTGAGACTGTTTGGACTCTGAGACCATTTGGCCTCTGAGACCGTTTGGATTCATGCGGTCTTGAGATAGTTTGACTCCATGCGGTCTTGGGACCGATTGGCTTCATGCGGTCTTGGGATCGTGTGAGTCCATGCGGTATTGGAACCGTGTGACTCCATGCGGTCTTGGGACTGTGTGACCCCATGCAGTCTTGAGACCAGTTGGCTTCATGTGGTCTTGGGACCGTGTGAGTCCATGCAGTCTTGGGACCGGTTGGCTTCATGCGGTCTTGGGACCGGTTGGATTCATGCGGTCTTGGGACCGTGTGAGTCCATGCGGTCTTGGGACCGTGTGAGTCCATGCAGTCTTGGGACCAGTTGGTTTCATGCGGTCTTGGGACCGTGTGAGTCCATGCGGTCTTGAGAACGGTTGAGTCTTTTGTGATTTTTTTATGTCTTTTTCTATAAGAAAAAAGGATAAAAGTTAATCTAACTGTATATTTGCAATAAGAGAGGATAGTTAGGGATTCTGTCTAATTTATTCGAGAAAGAGTTTATCCACCCCGAATGTACTGGCAATGCATTGAAGAAATTCATGCATGATGTGAGGCAATATCACTAAGATGAAGCATACCTCTTTAAGCTCTATGCTGATGGTCTCTACAGATGTTGTATAGCTAAGGAAGAAGCTCATCTTGTTTTAGAGAAATCCCACTCAGACCCAGTTGGAGGCCATATGAGTTCTAAGAAAACCGCTCTGAATGTTTTTCAATGTGGTTTCTTTTGGCCAACCATATCCAAAGATTCTTACAACTTTGTTTTATCACGTGACAAGTGTCAAAGAATGGGAAACATTACGAAAAGAGATGAGATGCCACTTAAGCTATGGAAAGAAGTCGATATTTTTGATGTTTGGGGAGTGGACTACATGGGTCCATTCCCATCCTCGCATGGATTTTGCTACATCCTGGTTGCATTTGATTACATCTCTAAATGGGTAAGGGCCATACCAACTGTAACTAGTGATTCCAAACATGTCATCAAAATGTTCAAAGACATTATATTTCCCCATTTTGGAGTCCCACGCATTTTGATATCCGATGGAGGTTCTCATTTTTTGGAAAGAATCTTTGAAGTGTTGTTGAGAAGATATGGTGTAACACACAAGGTAGCTTGCCCCTACCACCCACAAACAAGTGGGCAGGTAGGGGTTTCAAACCGTCAACTCAAAGCTATCTTGGAAAAGACAGTAGGACACAACTAAAAGGATTGGTCAGCGAAAATCAATGACGCTTTATGGGCCAACCGAACTGCTTTCAAGACTCCTCTCGAAACAACACCCTTCAGACGCATCTATGGAAAATCATGTCACCTGCCCGTAGAACTCGAACACAAAGCTTGGTGGGCAGTAAAACAACTAAATTTTGACATTAAGAAAGCTGGCAAAGCTAGGATTCTGCAACTTCAAGAGTTAGAAGAACTTTGAATGACAACTTATGAGAATGCACAAATCTACAAGGAACACACAACACTTTGGCATGATGGTCATCTGAAGCGGAAGGACATTCAAGTGGGAGACCAAGTACTGTTGTTCAACTCGAGATTTAGGTTATTCCTAGGAAAACTCCATTCTCGATGGTATGGACCATACATTATCAAGAGCATCTTCCCACATGGTGCTTTGTTTTATGGAGTGAAAAGTCAGGTGATTTTGTGGCAAGTGGCCAACGCTTGAAGAGATATTTCACCATAGCTGATACTAGCACTAATGAATCAATGAATCTTTCCAAACCAACATATCTACCAGAAAATTGAAGGAATCACATCGAGCCATCAACATAAAAGAAAGGCGCTTGTCGGGAGGGAACCCAGTCAACAATTTTATTTTTACTTTTAATTTTGAATTAGAACTTTTACTTAATTTTGTTTTTACCTTTTAGGAAATTTTGCACCTAGTAGACAATGCATCACAAGATGCAGTCTTAAGTTCTGATAGTTTCCATTTTTGAGATTTCAGCTGGTGGACGCGTCGCCGAACGGAATGTAACCACATCTGGTGGACCAACCGACACGAGTTTTCCCCTCCATCTCAGATTTAGAGTTTTCTCAAGATGAGAAAATTTCTAAGTTCGAGGTGGAGGGTGGGCGGTACGTACCTTACTTTCCACCCACTCCTATCTGTTTCAGACTTACGATTTCATCGTTGCATTTTTGAGCAAATTTTCAAAAAATTTCAAAATTTTCAAATTTTCAAAGTAGTTTTGTATAGAAACTTCATGAATTTTTGATGCTTTTGTTTCAATCAAAGCCATGACCTAGTCGGCTATCCCATTTTTCCGCGCATTTTTGAATCATTTTACCCTCCTTATCTGAAGCGAAGCCTGAAGGGGGACAAATTTTGAAACTAGCCAATGGTTGAAATCATCTTGTGAAGCTTATGAATCCTAACATTATGATCAGTAAATATGGCAAGTATCTATCGAATTGAGAGGGATCAAACACATTTTGCTTCCTAACTGACTAGTGGAACAATAGCATGGAATCTCCACCGGATCCTCATCAAGTCATTATTTGAGCAGAGTATGATAAGGAGAACAACCCGGTGCACTGAATTGTAAATCAAGTTGCATTCTGATTTGAACTCTCTTCTACACTTCTTCCACGATCTTCTTACCCCTCCATCCATAAAAAAGAAACAAAAATAGCCAAAATAGTGCCAAACCCTAAGTTCGGGGTGGCACACCCCTCCCTCTTAATTCCATTCTTCCATACCCCTCGCTATGTAATAGGGGCGTACCACTAAGAAAAGATGCCAAATCGCACATAAAAAATGCAATCTTAACTCAAATAGAGGAGAGATTCGCACACAAAAAAATGAAATCAATGAAATTGCAAACATATAATAAAAATCTCAAGTCAAATAGAGGAGAGATTTATTTCTTCCTTCCATGCCCCCATTCACTCCCTTTTCCACCTAATGGCACAATGAATGCCTACTTTGGCCAATATCTTGACAAACACCAGTGTCAGATCAGGTGCACACTTGTTGTTCTGCGGGTGTCTCTGGACTCTTACGAAACTCTTAGACATGCTTGATGTTGGAAAAAGTAGGGGGGAAGTGATGTTGGGTAACGAACTCAGGAACAAAGATATGGTAAAATGTGTTCTGTGGTCTCAGGAAGTTGAGATACTTCATCTTACAGAATAGAGGAGATACAACCGTGATGTGAAGATGAGGCTATCATATGAGTGAAAGTACTCTTTTGCGAGTGTTTCAGATTTTGTGTTAATCGAGGATGAGCAATGTTTAAGTTCAGGGTATTTTGATGAATGCATATTCATCTTGGTCAAGTCGCCTTGCTTGGCCCAGTTTTGCTTCATTTATTCACTTTTATTGCTCCAAAACTCTCATACACATGTTTACTTAGCCTAATTGGATTTTTTTCTAAATTTTTTTTGTCCACCCATGGTTCTAATCAAATTGTGCATGTATTTGTAGGTTGAATTGGGCACTTGGGCCTACGAGCACTAGGGTGAATCCGCTAATAGCTAGCCCTCCATCTTCATGCTAGTCTGATCGCAGGTTACCCTAGTGCTTCAGTAGACTGCGATCGCAGTGCCTAATAACCACATGCTCCTTCTTCCCCTCAACCCTAACTACAGACACCACAACCACTGAACCGCTTGCAAAGATCGTGACCTACATTATCTGTGACCGCGGGTTTCTTCACACCAAAAACCACAACCACTCTCTTTCTCTCCCAACACCATGACCTATTGCTAACCCTGATGGCACCCACGATCTACCCCAGCAGTAGAGAAACCGTGACCTGCCTCTCCGCAGACCACGACCAACCTAGTCACCCCCACAGCGCGGTCTTCTCCTCTCACAATTCGCGATCAGTCCACTACAACAAACCTCAACCTCCGTTGCCTACTCGCCAACACCACACCCAATGACTCCCTCTCCACACAATTCCAACCTTCCATAACCGTGACCGCATTTCCTCAGGCGATGCCTCCACCAACCCTCACAGCTACACCATGACCTGTAGTTTTTCACCTGCTAACCATGATTGGCTGGGACCTCGGCCTGCGGCTTCGCCCCACTCACGACTGCGGCTGTCTTCTCCTGCGACCATGATCATGACTTGTCATCGCTCCCACACCTCCACCTTCATCAACTATCTTGTTGCTTAACTCGAACTTGTGATCTCCACAATTGTGACCATAGAAAATTGAGACCACTGGTCCACCCTTCCTGAATCGTGACCCGAGATCATAGTAGATCACAACCAAAATCAACCACGATGCACGGTGCTTCCTCCTCTGCATGTGGTTCCCTTCACCTCCACAACACCTGCCACCATCTCTTCACCTTCACCCATGAACAACAGCAAGCCTCCGCCTCAAGCAATGGATGGATGATGCCTCTGCAACCAAGGCCAATGGCCCTTCCTCAACGGAACCGCAACCTCTTTCCGCCACCTCTCAACCACCTACTACCTTCTCCTCGAGGGTCACACCCTAACTGCGACCTGCTGATAGAGAAGAATTGTGACCAAAGAATCGCGACCAGAAAACTGCGACCTATTGCAAATAGTTGAGGTCATGAAAGTAAGTCGGTGCCAGCCTGCCTATAGATAGAACAAGAGCCCCTGCCATTTGGGGATGATCTCTAGACGCCATTAGGCTGTAGGTCTATCTTGAGCCTAAGGAAACGATCTCCATAGCCAACAACCTACCTCCATGGTGTTCTTGCACTTCGTTCACCCAGATCTGAAGTGAAAACTTTGATCTGCAAGCCACTCCATCCAAATCTAGATCAATATCTAGATCTAGATCCAGATCTAGATCTGTTTCATCTACGCCATGCCTACTCCACCATCACATCCACGGGCTTCTCCTCCTACTGCGAGCAAGGACCACAAGAAGAGAGAGAAGGTGGAGAGAGAAGATCTACCCCATCTGTCGTGGTGGTCTTCCCTCCTCGTCCAGATCTGCCCCGACGTTGTGTAGAAGACCATTTCTCCCCTGAGCTACGATCATCTTCTTTACCATGCTCATGGAAGAATCTTCTCTCTCTCTTAGTCTTCTTATTCCTCTCACCATGAGTGAGTCGTTTTCTTTCACTGGGGTGCAGGGACTAGCCCCACTTCCCATGCTTACATGTTCATTTACTAAACATTCCATGGCATGTATATAACTTTTCATTTCGTTGTTAATCGTCGATGTGTGCTTGTGGATTGATCACCTGCTTGCATTTATCTTGTTCTTTTCCTATGTTGCGAGATCTTCAATATGTAGGATTTGAATGTCGATTGATGAGGTTGACTCCCAAACTAGAAATAAAATGGGATTCCTTGAGGTCGTAAGTGTATGATCCATGAGGGGACGAGTCATCTAGCCCACGATGATGCTTCTGTGTTCCTAATGTCTGTATAGGGGGGCACAACTTTAGTTGGATTTCTGTATCTTTGGAACTGTAAGTGAATCATCTGGATGGTGACAAGACATATGATGCCTAATGTGATGCTTATGTGGACCTAAACATCCCTCAAGGAGGGTTCACAATAGTTATATTTGGATGGTTATATCTAGCAAGGATGTTTGGTGTTTGGACATGTGTGCATGTGTAGTAGTGGTGAAACTCGGGACCACCCCAGTGATCCCCATCATTAATCTTTAGTCCACTTTTAATCCTGCTCTTTATATTCCTTGCATTTAGTTTAATTAATTAAACTCAAATCAACCTTTTTTCTAAATATTAGTCTTGATTCAACTAGATTTGACTAGTAAAAGATTTATAAAAATGTTGTCCCTTGGGATTCAATCCTTAACTATACTGCGATAAGACCCATCTGCTTGCGGGTGGTATTATTGCACAAGGTTTTGCTTAAAAACTTAGGGATTTCAGTCCTGGGTGAGTTTGGTAGTGCAATAATAGACCACATCAATAATATTCATGAACTTATCCGATAAGCACTTATTAATATCATTCATACTTCCCATACCTCTGATTGAAAGTGTAAGTCAGAATAGAAAAAGTTTTTGTATAGTTGTATGCTAGAATAAAGGATCCAGAACAAAATGGTAGATGCTTAAAAGATTTCATGGAATAAATTCAAGAGCTTCTACATTGATCTTAAACTAAAATAAAGTGGTGTTCATGTAGAAAGTGGTGTTCGTCTTATTTGAATAATTTATCTTAAAGCTTAAAACCAAGTCTATCTTGATGAACCTATTTGTACTTGGGACATAAAATGATAAGTTTCTACCTAAATTGAACGATCTTGAGTTTAGAACTATTTTTTCCTTATAATGAAGTTTCTATATCAAAATTGATAAATAGTATTTCTTTTGACCAAAACCCTCTATTTAGAAGCTAACCTATTACATGCTTAAGATGATCTTTGTTTCCTATCTACTACTATCAACATACTTGTTGATGGTAACCATTTACTTAAAGCATCTTAGAAAATTTTTCTTAAGGGAAAGAAAAAATTGAGTGAAAACCATGACCATTCTATCCAACAAAATGGAAAACATGGAATTGGATATGATGCATCCCAAAGAGACAAGAAAAATAAGGAAAGGCCCTCCAATTTATCATGGAGAATGCACTACCTCCAATGCAAAGATGACTTATACTCTTTGTAAGAAGAACGGTCATTTATTTATCATTGTCCTTACAATAATAATAGGAACTAGGAATATGATATATTGGGTTCCCAAGCTAACATCAGACCCACAATTTTAATTGGGAACTGACCTTTAGTGGTCTATTGCTAAATGATAAATGGATTGTTGATAATGAATGATCCAATAATGACTGGAGATAAATCTCACTTCAATTTATTCAAGAAGATGAAAGGATGTTCAATGACTTTTCAGAGTAAGAAGTAAGGTGAAGTGGAAAATTATGGTGATGTAGGCCATTCACTATGAATCATGTACATACTTCATGTGTATTTCCTACATCACAATTTGATTAGTGTTAGGCAATATTATGATAACAATTATCTTCCACTATTCATTTCTATTGAATGTTTGTTGTAGACGCACTCAGTTACAATGTTGTTTATGAGTAGACTATGATTTTTAGCCTATATATTATTGTTCTTAGTGCTATTAAACTATTTTTGGTAAATATCTTATAGTTGATAAAAATAATATATCTCTTTTACATCATAGGATTGGTCATGTAAACTTGCATCAGTTGAAGAAATTGAGAAAAAAGGACTCATATAAAGTTCTTCTTATCTAGAGCTTCAAAATGGATATCCACAGCCAACCTTGCACCCAACGAAAGAAAACCAAATCTTGTTTGAAGTCTAAAGGAATACTTAGGACTAATATATATCTAGAACTTCTTCATATTGATCTTTTGGACCAATGCACACATGATAACTTATAGGTAGCAAGTATTCTTTAGTGATTGTTAATGATTTCTCATGCTTGACATGGATGTTTGTTTTGATTTCCATGACTGATATTGTTAAGGTTTTCTCAACCTCTACAAGCATATTGAAGACAAAGCTTCTTTCCTAATTATTTCCATGTGAATTGATGAAGGGGGAGAGTTTTAAATTTCATAATTTTGAGTCTCCTTATGATGAGTATGGTTACATGAGCAATTTTCTTCCCCTTGTACAACTGAACACAAGTGATGTAGTAGGGAAAAAGAATGGATCCTTGAATGAGATGGTAAAGAGCATGCTTTTCTAATATGATACTCTAATGACATTTTGGGCCAATGTCATACATACTCATATTTTGTGCATAATTGGGATTTTACCCACCCTCTTCTTATGAACCCCCCTTATGAGTTATGGTGTGGTAAAATTCATCGTATATATTTATTCCATGTTTATGGATGCCTATGCTTTGTTTAGAATACCAATGATTCCATAGAAAAAAATTATTCAAAACTTTATAGAGAAACATTTCTTTGGTATAGTGTTACAAGTAGTGTATATCATCTTTACATTTACGATTTCCCTAAAGTTGAGAATCTATAATTGTCAAATTTTTGAAACTAATTCTTTTAAAAGAATGTTAGATCTGAGTATGTTCTACGTGAATTGATTCCATGACATGAAGAACTAGACATCCTTCTCACCAATCTTTTCAAAAGTCACTGATGCAAAACCCAATTCATCCACTACAACTATTTTTTTTTATACCTAAAGACGGGAACACTAAAATCTATGTAGTAAAATTCTCATATGTCTTCAATGTCACCATAATAAGACATTTTAGATTCATGTGGACTCTTATACCTTGTTCTAGAAAAATATAACAAGTATTCTTGAAGGGTGATCCCACTATTTTTGACGACACTCTTATCATCATGACTTTTTGAGTAGAATATAAATTCATTTATGTCAACCCCTTCACACAATATAACATTCATTTTTGGTTTAAAGGTGAGCCATTTGATATTTTCAACAAATTTATTTGTGTTTCAAATAATTGACACAAGACTTTATTTGAGAACCACCTAATAGATGTTTGATTATGCTATATAGCAAGCCACATTGAACTGGCTTGAGGGTATTTTTTTCTTGACAAAATTGGTGTAGTTAGTTATATAAATACGCACTTCATCATGATGGTGTATGAAATATAATTTTACTCATTCATACAACTCATGACTAATTACTTCCACTCATGCCCCTAAGGTCCCTTTGTGGCAATACACATCAATATTCTTTGCATTGGAAGGAGTTTCATTATAACTCAGAAATTCTTTGAAAAGTCTATAATCTCCTTTGTCACATAACCTCAATAATACTGCCTTCAAGCCGATAAAGGGCTCTCAACATCAACATTAAAAACATTCATGTACTATTCAAAAGGATACATCCAATGGAAGAACATCGAACACAACATTCTCACTTCCTTGGTTAAATGGACAACAATATATAAGATGATATTAAAGAATGAAGGAGGTATTTACATCTCTAGATGGCATAGGGTAACAACCACTTCTCTTTGCAACTTGTCAAGATTATCAAGATCTACAATTATGATGCATAGAGTGTTGAAGAAGAAATAAAGACTAGTGATTACAAACCTTATTTACTTCATCAGTATGGATCAAATAGCCTCGAGTAGTATTTTCTACATTAGAATGTGACAATCATGAGATTTAGGACCTATTAGATGCTTATCCTTCATTGATACAAATATACAAATATTGTAAGAGTAACCATGTGTTACCTTAACATTAAGCAAGCACTCTCAAAAAGTTCTCTTCACTTGTATATACAATGCGTAATGAGATAGAGGTAAATATGTTTTACAATTACTAATAAATTTTGTAGTTAAATCTTTCCTTATACCCATTTCACATAGGTACATTTTGGATTTGATGGAATCTTTTGTATTTCCTGGTATTATTAATAGAGTACCAATGATGCCATGACAAACATTTTTCCAACATTCATGACATTGATACAATGTGTAACTGTCAAATAACTCCAATAGGGAAGACCCTAAATATTAAACTTTTATTGAATAAATATTTTAAACTTTGTGTGGGAATAATACATTGTGATCTCCTACCAAATGCATTGATAATGTCTTTTAGTCTTTCATAAACAACGAATGATAATATATGTTTAAGGGCACCCCATCCCCCAGTTGAGCCATTGAATGACTTGCACAATCTTTAGTAAGGATGAACTTTTAGAAGAAACCTTTGATTATGAAGATATACAGTCTTTCCACCATGTTTAATCATTCTAAATTAGTGTTCTCCTCACATATAAGGCACGATTTGAATCCTTTTACATTCTATCTAGAAAAATTTTCATAAGCTGGAAAGTTATTATTAGTGCAAAACAATATAGCACAAAAAATGTCTCTCTACACAAAGCATCATTTATCATCATACCTTCTCCCCAAATCTTATTAAGTCATCGATCATAGGTTCTAGAAATACATCAATATCATTTCTAGGTTGTTTGGGGCCCGATATCACCAAGAACAACATGATGTACTTGTTTTTTATAAACAACTTGGGAGGAAGATTGTATATAACAATCATAAAATGACAAGTGCTATGTCGGTTTCTTAATCTTTCATCTAGATTCATCCCACTAGACCGAATCCCAAGTGTTAGATTCCTAAATTCTGGATCAAATTAAAGGTACAATTAATCAAGTTTTTCCATTATGGAGAATCATACGCATGTCGTAGGATCCTGTAATTGTTTCTCTTTACCTCTATATGACGATAAATTATGCACATCTATTGAATCATCAAACTATGAAAAATGAAATTTTGGACCAATTTTTTTCTTTAACATGATTTAAATATGAATACATACAAATGTGTCTGGATACTTTCATGCTTTACACTCAGAGTCACAAAAGTTTGTACATATTGACTAAAGTTAAAAACATATATGTTTCCTATCTACTCTTCCATAGAGGACTAACCATGCATGCATCAACAAAATCTTTCATCTAACACATGTCCATGGATTCCTGAGGGAATGAAACCAAACATGGACCATAAGAATGGAAACATAGGTCAGAAAACCTGGGCTAAATCCAATTATTGAGCTATTTGAAAAAAATTAGGTCAGTATGATCCAGGTATAGGAGAAATACTATAAGGGGGCTATTTGGGTGGATTTTGATTAGAAAAATATGAATCAAGCATCAGCATTTTCAATGTTTACAATTTAAGATGGTATTATCACAAAATTGTGTAGTTATCATCTATGCATGAGTTATTCATGCTCAAGATATCAAACTATTTAAGATTATATACAAAAAAATTATAAACTTGAAATATTAGGTTTAAGCATTGTCATATCATTTCATTATCAATGACTATAATGCCATGTATTCAAATATCTATGAGATAATGACATGGTAGATTCCTATTTCAACCTGTATACTAGTCGACCACTAATCTATTACAACCTGTGTGTAGGGAAGGAGGAATACCCAACATCTAGGAGCTAAAGCTCTAAATGGTGAAAGACCAAAGGGACCAAACCCAACGAGTCCAAAGTTCGACATATCAATTCCAATGCTATCTTAATATTTAACAAGATCCGATAATAATTTATTACAGGTGATGAACTTTCAAAGGGAAATAATGGCATATAAAAAGTTTAGGATTCACCACCGACAAGATGTATGGAATTCAAGAGGGAAAAGAAATATCTCAATAAGTAAATTGAGAATCAAGTACCTCAAATTATACAAAGTTCCATAGTTTGCTCAATCAAAACAAGTCCCCAAGTGGAAGAATCTACAAAGTAGTATAGTGTTGTCATCACTTGGCTTGGAAATAGTTAGTTGTTCAATGTATTCTATTATCTTTCCCATATAGTGTTATTACAATTTCATGATTCTTCCATTATCTCACTTTCTATGGTTTCTAGTTAAACTCAATATATGATTAATATAACAATTTCATTTTCCTTATACAATAGACAACCATGACATTGTATATATTCATCAACTCATCATTTTATCTCTTCATGTTCTTAATATTATAGATTGAGCATATATTCAGAGAACATATGTGTCTATTTCAACGTACCATCATCCATATTGATCCATGATCAATATTTAATCTAAACATTTTAAGATTAGTGGATTAGATGTGTATGGACACATGTTCAATTGTCATCATTCACATTTTAGATTTTTATTTAATGTTACATGTTCCCATTCTTATATTTCTTAAAATAAGTTTCTTAGTGGTCATACTTATTCATTCATTCTTTCAAGTTATTAGGGTAGTCCCTATTATGAAAACATTACATGTGGCTATAAATGGAATTTCACATAAAATGTATTTTACAAAGTATCAACTTTACTATATCTTAGGTGATTTCCATATTAATATATCCCTTGGAGTCCAAGTGACTCATTAATTTCTATTTATTTATCTATTATATTTTCTTTATCCATTTTTATGGTCTATGTGCTCCAACATAATATATTGTTATCATTTTGAGATATTTAGGTCATTAGATTTATTATCATGCTGAATTGCCATTTTAACCTTCATATATGAATGCCTAATTAGTTCTCTTTCCTTGTTATAACTTCTCATTAAGATCTAGTGGATTCATATTGTATCACTGGAGTCATAGAAATTCATAAATATAATCGTTACATGCATAAATATATATTGGCATTTTCAAATGTATACTAAGGATATGTTCATTTATCTAAGTAATGAATGAGAGTTACTTGCATTTCCTAAGATAAAAGGTGCCCAATTATGAATATATTCATTACGAACAACATAGTACTACTTCCCATCAATTTTCCCAATCTCTACTGGTTAATGCATGTATTGCCCAATTTTTTTCTTTTAGGTCAAACTACTATTTAGATTGTAAACAAATGGGTCACAATAGGTCAACCTAGGTTGACTATGATTAAAGATAATATTTCCATCCATTCATATGATTTTCCTAATTTTTATCCATTTATAATCTTTTTTTTTTCTTTTGTTATATTCAGAATTGTTATCAAGAGTAATCATTACATATATGAATTAGTAGTAATTATAGTCAAATTCAACTAAACATAATCACTTTTGAGAATTTACTACTTTTCCATAATTTTCCCTCTATTTTAGTCGTTCATTTAATTTTCTACACTTATGACTAATTAATATGTATATTAGTCATTTACCATTTTAAATAGGAGTAAATATCAAAATATACATTTATTACTTAAAATGATCTACTTTTACTCAAATATAAGTCAATCCATCAAAATATAATTTGTGTCTGAATTTTCTACATCTTTCTTGGTATTTATACCTTTTCTTAGTTAATCATCTAAAACCATACATAATGGTCACACATTATATAAATGAAATAATATGGTGAAATCATAGGAAACTAAGATATATAGAACCTATGGTTCTAATTAGTGTCTTAAAGATTACATTAGCATAGAGTATTTCACTATTAACCATATTATTAGCATTGCTCATTTTGATTCGATATGAGGAGTACACAAAGAAGAAGAGGAGCAGTAGGGTTAACTATATTATAACAAGGGAAGGTAGAGTGGAACTCTAGGTTTGTGGATCATACATGACTCTTGGACCTCATATCATTGCTTTTGACCTTCTGTGTCTGCCTCCATAGTTTACTTTGGTCACAACTCACTCTATTGAGAAGATAGGTGGCTACAACTTGACGTCTCAGAGGCTCTATGTCTATCTAGAATGGGGTTGAAGGTACCCCAAGGACGAAGGGAATTGAAAGAGAAAAATCAGGGGTTGGATCATGAAGGAAGGTAATGGTGTGCCGTGAAGCCTTGATGAGGTCCAAAACTCGACAATGACATCAAGTTAGCCGAAGGGGACAACTAGGGTAGTCTTGAATATTTGGGCAATCTCAAGATTATATAATTTTCTTGGAAGCTTCTTGGTAGGGGGAGGAAGATTTTTTTGAAGTCATGACATCGTGAGGAAAATATGGATTTTTTCACCATGAATTAGGAAGGTGAGGGTTCATCGATGTTGGGTCTGGGCTATTTACAGAAGAACTTGAGGGCACAATAATGATCTTGGAGTCCTAAAGAAGCTTGTTGCATAATATTCCACATGAGGTGTTATGATGCTCTCTTAATCTCATCACCAGTGCTTCATGCCTTAAATGACACCACATTGGGCGTTTCTTCTAGGTTTAAAGGGAGAGGCTGAGAGGTGGCTGATCAGGAAGAGGAAGGAATCACTAACTCAATGCAAAAGGAATGAAGAAATAAGCTAGAGTGAGGAGGGAGAAAATCTTCACAGTAGGGGATCCCAACCATCATCAGATTGAAGAAGATGACCCTTGCAGACACCCTTGACGTGGGTGGGAAACAAGGTGAGTGGGTCCCACTGAAGAATGACAAAAAATGTATTTTATGTCTTTAATTAAATAAATTATATAGGGTGCATATGAGCTCCATTTGACATCATGTTTTTACCAGGGCTATATATTAATGTCTAATATTTTCTTAACATATAATTTGTTACATTTGTCAATCTATATTTCCTTATTTCATTAATTTATATTAATACTATAAAACGCAATTCCTAAAAAATTCAAAATGCATTTTTACTTGATTCCATAGGCAATGACTTTTAATCGGGTAAGGCTAATCCCCAATCGGTCTTGGTCAAGTTGTATTCAACCAAACATGTATGAAAATTATTTTTTTGTACAACATTGAAGGCTATTTAAGAGGAACTAATAAACAAATTAAGTTTTAAGTGAGGGAAACGACACAATATAGCTCAAAATAAGACCATGATTCAAAATTTAGTATGTTACGAGTCTTCCATCCTTGAAAGAGATTTTGTCCCTAAAATTAGGTTACCCATGGTTCAATATTAAGTAATACTCTCCTTCATGAGAAATATTCTCTTAGCCTATAGGGTATGGCAGTTGGTATGTATGCCTAGAGAGTCAATCATACAATGATTGTAATGGGGCATTAGATACCTAATTTGATAATGATAAAGATAATTCCGTCTATTATGTTTGTCTCAATCATTTGATGATTACATAAATATGGTAGATGTGTAAAGAATGATGTTACTCAATGACATATGTGTAAGGAATGATGTTACTCAATGACAATGAGATTATATGTATGATAAGAGTACATACACTCTTGTTATGTCCCCAATCGAATGTTACTATGGAAGAAAGATAGACAAGAGTAATACATAAGACTAGAGTGTGTGTTTACTATTGATAGAGTCTCATTAGTCGTGATATGGGATATCAAGTTAAACACATAGGTACTTGTTAGAGAACATTGTACTGGATGTACCCACCTTGAGAGTGATACATGGAGACCATGGAATGGTAGTTAGAATATGATCTCATAGAGATAGTAGTGATTGTTGTTCTTAGACCTGAATTCACTACACTCATCGCATGTCGTTCAATGTATTTTGACACATGAAACATGTCCTTGAATAAAGGTTGCCATAAAGGTCATGATCGGGTACATTGTAACACATGGGGATTGAGTATGAATGATGTAGTTGGGATTTGTCCCTCCTAGAGGTGATTCATATCATGGCCACATGATAAGTGAGACTGAGAGACATATGACCATACTCATGTGACTCAATATGTGATAGTGAGGTCACATGTATCTCATACAGTCTGCTCTAGTTCAAGGAACATGGATTGAACATTGAAATGATGAAAATTCCATGCCTCAAGTTCAATGTGGATATTAGAGACAAAGGAACTATATGATCACTGTAACACTGATCACATATTATAGGTTGAAGTTTCTCTCCAACTTTCAAATAACTTGGCTAGAAATGATGTGTTGCTAGATACCTCTCATTGCTTGTGATGTCATGAATTGGTCATGGACATTCACTACCAATGTAACTTGGGACCTATAGGGTCACACACATAGGATGAACCTGGAAAAGGAGTTTACTCATGAATATGGTTTAACTTTATTACTGAAGTGATTAGGTATTCAATTTAAACAACATTGGCTGAAAATTCACTAAATGATAATATGCGTTGACCAAATCAAGTGTTGAGTTGACTGACTCAAGTGTCAGATCAATTAAAACAAAAGTGGTTGTACATTGGCTAAACTGGATTCTAAATCAACTAGGTTCAAAAGTGAACTGACCAGTTCAGAATATGAATCGACTAGCTCAGAATATGAATGGATCAGTTTAGAAGTGAATTGGCCGTTTCAGAATGTCAGTCGACTGGTTCAAATTGTGAATGGACCAGTTGAGCATTCAGTAAGACTGGATCAAGGATTGATGCTGACATTATGTTGTGCATTAATTGTCATAGTGAAAGACAATATCTTTGAAAATAGGAAATATAGTGAACTAACTGATTTCAAATATTGAAATGGTTCAGTATTGAAGCGACCGATTCATGATTTGTAACAACCATAAATTCATAAAAAATTGTCTCTTCAACTTCTAGTTGTTCTAGAAACCCTGACCTTGACACAACTATAAATAGAGGGGTAGTCAAGGCTTTTATAAGACACAACAATAAGATCTGGCCATTTTTGTCCCCCTCATAGTTGTAGTAACATGAGAGCCTGAGAAAGTCTTACCAATAAAAGGGAGAGATATCAAGAGAGACAATAAGGGAGACCAAGTAAATGCTAGTACATTGATGTTCAAAGGGACAACTCCTTCATGTTGGTTGTGGTAACACAAAGTGGAGTTTGTGGTGGTTTGTGTGGACTACGTAGAGTTGTGGAGGCCATTGCTGCCATGCTAGGAGGACAAAAACCATCAATGTCTGTGGTGCTACACCAAGAGGTCGTCATCGACAATTGTTTGTGTGTATTTTGCGTAGAGTGTGCATCACCAAGAAAGAGTTTTTGTTGGACTTTCTTCATGACTAGGTTGACCTCTTGCTACCTCCTTTCCTAGATACATCATTGTTTACACAATCTTCTGGCAAGTAATAGGGACAAAAAAATTATTTTACTACCTTCTCTTTTGTCCCTATTCCCCAAAAGTGGCATTAGAACCACATCAATTTACAATGTATTAGGGATCTCAATCAACGTCATCGGATTTATTTTATTGCATATGATGAAAAAATTAAAATTATTAATATGTTTATTTGATTAAATACCAAATAAAATCCCTATAAATATATATATACATATATATATATATGTTTGTGTGTGTGTGTGATATTATATGATATATATGTAATATGTGTGTGTCTCCCTAAAAGTGTTTTGATGGTGGATGTATGTGTGGTTATAGCCAAAACCCCTCTCGATGTGTTTGCATGGTTGTTTATTTTTCTTTCCTATTGTTCTTCTGTCTGCATATTGAGCCTCTATCTTTCCTTTCAAATGTATATTAATGTTCTCCTTCCTATACTCCCCTTGAATGTAACTCGAGGTTTCCCTTTTACAATATAATAAGTTAATAGGAATAAGATTATTTTAATTTATTTTTCAGCATGAGAAAATGTTTTGCGCCTGACAAACCAATCAACTAAGTGTCGAGTTGATCGACTAGAGGATCGAGAAGGCCACAGATTAAAGGATCCTACTAATCAACTAGAGGAGTTTAGTCAAATGTATGAGTTAGGACTAGTTGACTCACTGTTGAAGCATATCAACCAACTGAGAAGTCCACTTGATCAACTGGTGGGTCCACTCGATCAATTGGCATTTCCCAGCTTCATAGTACAACTTTCTACATTAGACATATGACCTTAGGTGGTGGAAATTCTTTGTGGACCAAAGAATTGAATTATAATGTCCACAACCATCACTCATATGTTTTGTGATTTCATGTTTCATTTTTGGATATATCATGTATATGATACATATGAATATGTTATGATTGGATATGTATTATGTATTTATATAAAATCCCCCAATAAATTATTAAGCATTAGATGCTTTCCATAAGCAAAACACATGAAATGATTGATCGACTAAGACTAGGTTATTCCAAGGCATGGGGCACCTTCTATCTCATGGAAGTGTTATGGTAGATGTGTGGGTTTGCCAAAGAAGGGTGCATATTCTATGATGTTGTCTTTTCAGTCGGGCTTAACTAGTTGACCTTAATGAGATTAAGTTCCTAAAACCATAAAGATAGACTATGGCAAGGATTTGTGCATACCAACCATCCAAGAGTTTCATTTAGATGTAATTGGCAAACTTGCCTACCAAAATAGTCAAGTTGTAGGCAATCAACCAAAGTTGACTCATATTTTGATAAAATACATATGTTGTCTCACTAGAAGATTGTACGTTGCAATATTTTGAATTGATAGTGAGGGATATCAACTAAAAAAAATAGTACGCACAATCATTAATTAAAAGCCTAATTATCTTCAATGTCATCAAATCAAACCAAAAGTGTTTTGACAAACTAGAAATTTCACTTATGTAGAAATTAATAGAAAAGACAAACATGTTTTCATTATGATCCATCCTTGAGAAGGAAAGTTGAACATGAATAACTTCCATGACTGGTTCAAGATGTTGAGAATTGTTCTCACTCAAGAGTACAAGCTCTATATCCTAGATACACCCAGACCAATGAACCCACTCCCATTGCGCCTAAGGCTAACATGAATGCTGACAAGAAGCATTCTGAAGATGTCATAGATGTCAAGTGCCTAATGTGTGCTCAATGAACTAGGAGTTGCAGAGACAACATTAGAACATGGACATTATTGAGATGGTAACACATCTGAAGAACATGTACCAAGATCAGGCAAGACAAGAAAGATATAATGCCTCAAAGGTGTTGTTCAAGTGCAATATGAATGAAGGAGATCTGATAGGTCCTCATGTACTAATATTAATTGGGTATGTGGAGAATATTGCTAGACTGGGATTTCCCTTGGGTCAAGAGTTGGCCACATATGCAATTTTACAGTCACTGCCAGAATCATACAACCAGTTTGTCATGAACTACCACATGAATTTGTTTGACAAGCCATTGTAATAATTAATTGGTATGTCAAGGAAAGTTGAAGAATAGATGAAGAAGGACGAACCTAAATTTGTGATTATGATTAATAGAGAGAAGTTCAATGGTAAAGGCAATTTTAAGAAGAGTTAAAAAGCTATCTAGAAATCAAAGTCTTCTCCACTAAAACCTAAGGGTAGAGTGAATAATGATGGAAATTGCCACCACTATCTCTAGTCTAGGCACTAGAAAATGAACTACCCTCTTTATATAGACGAACTCAAAAAGAAGAAGGAGATAGAGATCTCCACTTTAGGACCTGAGGAGAAGTAAGATAGAACTATGCAGAGCAAGGGTTGTTGCGATAATAGTTAGAATCTTTCATTAATGGTCATGTAATAGAATTAGTGAATTGCTATTATGTATCTGCCATTAATGAAAAACATCATATATCTTGTATGGACAAGAATATTATAAATAATTCATGTTTTGTTTTAAAAGAAAGGATCTTATATGGTAATGCCCTATGTCTCATAGTGTATACTTGATTTCTCTATAAGATAAATTTGTTGAATGACTCGATAACTCAACCAATGGATACCTATAACATTAAATGAGAAAAGCAAATCCACAATGATGGTCATCTAGTCTCTTTTGGTTTTTGAAATAATAGAGACATGCAACTCTTATTTGTTGGGAAATGTGACAAAAACACCTTTGAGTAGAAGTAGTGGGTGAGTGAGTATTCTATTAGGACTTATGCATACTGATGTCTATGGACCTTTTAGACTATATGCTAAAGGTTGTTAAAAACACCTCATTGCATTTACTAGAAATCCCAATAGATATGATAATTTTTAGTTAATGAAATACAAGTCTGTATCTCTTGAAGTGTGGAAGGAGATCATGAATGAAGTACAAAACCCACTTGGTATACGTATTAAAACACTTAGATATGATCAATGTGGAAAATATTCTAGACCAAGAGTTCAACGACCTTCTGGGAGATCGTGATAGTGTATCATAATGAAATACACTAGAAACATAGTGATGTATTAGAAAGAAGGAATCATAACATGTTTTTCATGGTGTGGTTTATTGTTAATCTAGATAATCTTCCACTTTTTTTTGGAACATTCTTTACACTAAACAATATGTCTAACTTCATTCAAAAGACACCATATGAGATATGGCTTCAGAAGTGTCCCAATATTTCTTTTATAAGGATTAGGAATGAAAGCTTATATAAGAAGTTAGTATATTGAAAATTTTTGTTCACAAATCACATAAATATTATTTTGTTGAATACTACTTGATATTCCATCTGACAACAAAAGTGTTTGTTTCCAGGATGGATGGATTCCTAAAGGGGAATTCAATTCCAAAGGAATCAGTGGGACAAAAGTCGAACTCAAAAGGTTTGAGACCAACAAGAAAAACATTGAATCTAAAGAGGTACAATAGGAATAGAGAGAATCACAATTTGTTGTGGAATCTCAAGTTCCTTATGTAACACAAAACCTCATAGATCTAGTAGGACACACCTTGAATTTGAAAGATTATGACATCTTATGAATCATCAAGGTGGTGTGTTGGTCATAGTTGGTGAGCCAACGAACTACCTAGAGGCTATTGGGGGACCATAATCTAAGACATGACTTGAAGCCATGACATTCAAGATGGACTCCATGTGCACCAGCATGGTATGACCCCAGTGGATCCACCTGAAGAGGTAAAACCCATAAGGTGCAAATTGATATTCAAGAATAAGACCTACATGGATGGTAGTGTACAAACCTATAAGGACATATTGGTTATAAAGGGTTCCAAACAAGCTCAAGATGTTGAACGTGACAAAATCTTTCACAAGTTGCCATAGTTAAATCCATCAGGATCATGCTTGCCATTGGAAAATGGATGTTAAAACCTCATTCCTTAATAGGTAATATTTTAGAGGATGTGTATGTGATACAACCTGAAGGTTTTATAAATCCAATTTTACAATTTAAGTCTATAAGCTACAATGGTCAATCTATTGATTGAAGCAAGCATCTCAGAGGTGTATTCTTCAATTTGACATGATAGTCAAAGGGTTTGAATTTAGTTGAAATGAAGATGAAATTTGTGATTGTAGCACGTTAGTGGGAGCATACTTATATTCCACACAATGATGTGTAATAATGTCCTTATCTTGCAAATGATAAAACATGATTGGGAAGTACCTTCTCTATGAAGGGTTTAGGCAAATCATCATATATCTTAGGAATCAAGATCTATAGAGATAAATCTAGAAAGCTTCATGACCTAAGAAAGAGCAAAAAATTGTCAAGATATTGAAAATGTTTGACATTTTGGACTCAATGAGAGAAAAATTGTCCATGTTCCATGGGATTAGTTTCTCAAGAGTCCAGTGTCCCAGTTCTTGTGAAGAATGGGAAAATATGTGTAAGATGCCATATGTATTTACAATTAGATCCATCATGTATGCAATGTTATGTGCTCATCTTGTTGTCTCGATTGTATTGGACATGACTAGTGGATATCAATCAGATTCCAATGAAGGTCATTGGACTTCCTTAAAGAACATCCTTGAGTACTTAAGAAGTACTAAGGATCATTTCCTTGTTTATGGTGATAAGGAAGAGTCGAGTGTAAAGGGTTACTTCGATCCAATCTTCCAAAATGGTAAAGAAAATTAATGACACAATCTAAATCTGTGTTTGACCTTAAAATAGAACTATAAGCTGAAAAGGTTCCAAGCAAGAGACAATTATTTTTCTATAATAGAAGCTGAGTACCTTGATTTTTTGAATATAATAAAGGATACTATATGAATCAAGAAGTTTATTGAGATAAACTTGTAGGAGGTTCCAACCATTAATGAGATGGTAAAAATACAATGACAACAACATAGCTACTGGATAGGCAAAGGAACCCAAATATCATACTACCATAATGCCATCTCATATGAGAGATCATATAATGAGAAGATGTGAATACTTACAAATTACAGACTTGAAGAAAATATTGCTAACCCGCTACAAAAGCACTTGTTCAATAGAAACATGATGGAAATGTTAAGATCACTTGGAATAAGATTTGTGGGTGATTGGCTCTAAGTGAAAATGGGAATTTGTTCGTATGTATTCCTAGAGAGCCAATTATATGATGATTGTAATGGGGGAATTAGATACTTGATTTGATAACAACAAAGGAAATTCCTTCTATTACGTTTGTCTCAATCATGAGATGTTGACACAAAGATGGTAGTTGCCTAAAAAATGATGTTACTCAATATGTATTCAAGTTTAGGACTTTGACAATAAGATCATATGTATGATAAGAGTATATAGATTCTTGTTATGTCCTTAGTCGGATAATACCGTGGAAGAAAAATAGACAATAGTAATACATAAGACTAGAGTGTGTGTTAAATGATGACATAGTCTCATTAGTCGTGATATGAATATCAAATCAAACCACATGTACTTGTTAGGGAACAATGTACATGTTATAACATTATTTTTTCCATGTTTTAATATATTTGTTTGCAAATAATATAATACGAAGGACACATTAGAAAGATGATTCTATGTGTGGCATGTTTGGGGATTGTTGATTGGAAGTGCAAATACTCCATATGGGATAGCTTCCCTATAATTGTTTGTTTTCAATAAACCATTAATGGATTTTAGGAAAAGAAAGAGAGGGAAACTCCAATAATAAAAAATTACTAAAGGAAAATCACAATGGTAGTTTTAAAAATGAAATTATGTGGAGTACTCTAGAAAAGAGAGTTTTTGGGCATAAATTAAGGATAATTACTTTATGAATTGTTGAATACTAGAATTATGTAACAATGGACAATTTTCAAAGGCAAATATAATGTGTGGTGTCTAACAGAGTTATAAGCATAATTATCTAGCCAGCTTGGCAACACATGTTTTGAGATATCAATTAGTATTGTTTTTTAACTTTTACATACTTGAAAATAATAAAGAGAAGAAAGATAAATATATATATATTTTGGAAGAAGGATATAGCTTGGAATAATGGTATGTGTTATAATGGAATGTCTAAAAATGCATGTTTTGTATGGAAAAGATATCCCATAAATTCCACACACTAAGTATAGATTTAAATGGAGACTAATGAGTTTGTATTTTTTTTAGAAAATACCAAGCTTTCTTAATCATCCCGCTCTCCTTGTGTAGGAAAGCTTATCGAATTAAACATACAAGGAGTTAAATGTGAAGAAAATATGATAGTACTACTACCATTATATTTATCTTTGTCTAACCAATTCTGAATTGCCTCTGGTGGGCTAATGTAGTGAAAAGAACTTTGCTTATTTGTAATGTGGTACTTCGCTAGGACATCCACAGCTGCATTGCTAGTTTGTTGAATATGGGATAGAATCCATTGACCATGTATGACCACAATCTGTCAGCACCCATGTATAATCCACATGTGCCTTGGGTGGTCAATAGCCTATTGCATCACTGCATTGATCGCCAACTTGCAATCAGACTCTATGTCAAGTTCTTCCAATAATAAATCCTTCACATTCTGTAAAGCAAAAAGCAAGGCCAGAAGCTCTCGGTGGAATGCAGATCGAACATTAGAGTAATGAGTGACAAATCCCCACTTCCAGTCACTTGCGGTGTCCCTAATTATCATCACTATTCACTCTTCTGCCTGAGAATGGTGGCATCGACATTCATTTTGAGCCTCTCAGTATTCAGCTTCCTCCAACCAGCTTCAGATGTATCGAAAGATTGTCTTGTCCAACTGTCATCACTCTTTCGCCAGACATTCACCGTCGCAGTCACCTCAGATCTTATGAAACACCAAATGTGCTCAGTGGTTTTGACTACCTTATCAAAGACATGTTGGTTTCTACAGTGCCAGATGTACCAGCATGAGATCATGAATGAAGTATGTTTGTCTCGTGCTAGCCATAATCCTTGCTTGATCCACGTATGAGCTTCAACTATGAAGGACGAAGGTTGAGCCCCTCTAAGCAGCTATTCCCAAATCGGACTAACTAGCTTACAGTCTCGGATGGCATGAATGTCAGTCTCCTCCTCCTCCTGACATCTTGCACACCTTGCATCTATGGCCATATGGCATTGTACATGCTTATGATTAGTAATAAGGGCTCATGCATGAACAACCACTTGAAATGTTTAACCTTTGCCGCCACCTTCGATTTCCACACAACATCCCATTCTCCTTCAACCCACAGATCATGTGAGCTTCTCAGGATCGTATAAGCAGATTTGGTAGAATACAACCCATCTGTGGTGGCTTTCCAAACCGACGTGTCATTCTCCTCCTACGGTGAAGGTGGTGGAATGGCCAAGATCATGTTGACCCCCTCCTTGGGAAGCCAATCCTTCAAAAAGTTGATATCCCAACCTCCATTGCCCAAAATGACACTTGCGACTTGCAAGTCTATGATCTCCTCTGGTAGAGGTCGAACAGCCAGATCAGATAGTTTTATCTCCTCGAAGCACCAGTAGTCTGTCCAGAATTTGGTTCAGGTGACATTCAACACTTCTTTGTATGTGTTCTCCTCGATAAACCTTTTTTCTTTTAAGAACAGCCTTCGCCAACCTGGAAACATTAGGGAGATTGCCACCTGAGTATTTCTAGTATTGGAGTCTAATGTACTGACACCACACAGTATCTCTTCCCACAGACACTTCCCAAGCATTCTTCATAATAAGGGCTAAGTTCCATTCTCTCATGGATCATATGCCCAACCCTCCATCCTCCTTTCTACATGTCACTTTATTCCAGGATACAAGTGGTATGGGGTGAGCATTTTGGTTTTCGCCCCATAAGAATTTCCTAATGATGTTGTCTATCTGGTCGCAGAGTCCCAGAGGAAGATACACTATCTGCATGGCATAAGTGGGAATGGTAGTAAGTGTGGCCTTCACCAGACATCCGTGACCTGCAAATGAGAGACTTCTCACTACCCAACTATTGATCCGACTATCTACTCGATGCAGGATATTAGCATAGGTTCTCTTATTGACTTTCGAATGGATGATAGGAATGCCTAGATATCTTCTGAGATCAGATGTTTCCTTAAAAGCACTGATTTTGGTCACCTTCTGCCTTGTGGTTCTAGGTACACTAGTAAAGAAGAAGATTTGTGTCTTCTTGATAGAAATAGACTAGCCCAATGCCTCCCCAAAGCTTTTGAAATATTTTTTAATGATTCTCATCTATTTATTTGATGACTTGCTAAAAAGGATGACATCATCCGTGAAGCATAGATGGGATAGCTTAACTCCTTTTCATCCAATGGAAACATGCTTCCATTTTTTTACTGCCAACGAGATGTTCGATCATTTGGCTCAAATGTTCAATACACAATACAAAGATATATGGCAAGAGGGAATCTCCCTAGCATAGGCCCCTACTGGCTTTGAATTCCTTAGTAAGAGTGTCATTCCATAAGACTGAGCATTCACTTGTTGTAAACGAGTTCATTATATACCTCGCAATATTTGGGGGAAGTGCAATCTTCTATAAAATATCATCTATGAACTCCCATGACATCCTATCGTAGGCTTTTGATAAATCAATTTTAATCGCCATGTACTTTGCCCTCTTATTCTTCTTCATAGTATGTATGATTTCTTGGGTCATTGCTTTGTTGTCGGTGATTCGTCGACCTAGAACAAAGCTACTTTCGGTAGGACCAATCCACATCTGCATAAATCCATTGAGGTGTTCCACTATGATCTTGGAAGCTAGTTTAAGATAGATGTTATTCAAGGAGATTGGGCATAGTTGCTCATAGGATTCAGGATTGGGGATCATCACTATAGTGCAATTGCACATATTATCGCTCAACATTCTTCCTTCTAGATCATTATTTAAGGTGTTCATCATAGAACTCTTGATAATCTGTGAATTCTTAAGAACAAACAAGCCATTAATTCCGCCGGGCCCAGCTGCCTTATAAGGATTCATATCTTTAAGGATGTTGAAGGTTTTGGCCTCACTTAGTTTGGCACCCACCCGTCTCTTCTGAACTTTGATGAGTTGTGTGAATCGTCCTGGGATCTCCATAATATAGCTTCTACGATTAAAATCTATCTCTGTGAGAAGCTGCTGAAAGTGATCACGTACCAAGTTCTCCAGGTCAGATTCGTTTGAAATCCAGTTACCCTCAACATTTTTTAGTTTGGAAATAGCATTATGTCTCCTCCTCTGGTTGATATACGCATGGTAAAACTTGGAGTTCACGTCGTCGTTCTTCAACCAGATCAAATGACTTCTTTGTTTGAGCTCTTCTTCTTCTAACTTCAGAATTTCATTCAACTCAGCCTTCATATCTATGTAGATGTCATCTGTGATGGGGTTATAAGCGTCAGTGCATTCATTTTCAAGGTTTCTAATGTTTCTTAGGAGGTGGGATTTCTTATTCCTTCGGTTCTATGTTTCAGTGTGGTCCCAGTGGAGGATCTTCTCTTTCACACTCTTTAAAGTTGTATGGAAGTCGTTGTCACCCTGCTAGTGTGCTTGCAGTAGTGGTACCAAGCCTCCTTAGCTATAAAACATTTATGTTGGGCCTTCGGCTTGTTCGGTCTTATAAGGATTGTGTTGTGGTCGGACGGGACTCGAGGCAGATGAACTACCGAGAACTAGGAGTAACCTCGAATAAAAGCATCGTTTTCCACTGCTCTATCAAGATTTTGTTGTAAGACGCCCCTCTTAAAGGTGAATTTGGGTCCTAAAAAACCCAGGTATGTTAAACCAACTTCCAGTAAGGTCTCATGGAATACTCTTGCCTCGTTGAAATTGTAGTGTCTAGAGCCACTTCTTTCCTCTGGGTTCACAATAGTATTAAAATCTCCATGGTAGAGTGAAATTCTTCCCCATCCTGATGAGATGTTTCCACATTAGTTTTCTAGTAGTGAGATGTGGGTTGGCGTAGATGAAGGAAATCAGTGTTTCTTTGTTCAAGCAACAGGTTATGAACTGTCTGTGATAGTTGATTATCTCAATGTGGCAATCATAGCTATTCCAGCAAACCCATACTCTGACCGAGAAGCCACGGGCCTCCACTCTAAATGAGTGAGAGAAGCCGAGGCTCTTTATTGTCTTTGTAGCCATGTCACCACTAATCTAGGGCTCTAGGATACCGACAACCTTGGGTTTATATTGTTTGATATGTTCTTTTTGTGCCCTCTTGCTTTCCTCTCTTGCTATACCTCGTATATTCCAGCACATGATATCTAGCATTAAGGTAACTTGGATGGATGTACTGTCTAGATTAGGCGTCGATCTGAGGTGCTTCATTCTCCTTATTCTCATCTTAATCTTGGTCTCCATCTATCATCTGTACCTCGTCCTCATCCAGGATCGGCTCTTGCTCGGGTTCAAAAACCCCTTGTTGTGTGTATCTACTGCTCCTTCACGGGATTTCTTTTGGGGGCATTTGTTTAATCCTTCCCTTCCTTTTCATTTTAGTCACATTTCCTCTGGCCTTGTGACTATCTGTGAGATGTAGGGATGTTATCACATCATTAACCTCTACAACTTTGGGAGGGAGAGCTACCTCTGCCTACCTTTGTAGGATTTCACTAGTAATAATGGGGTAATGTGTTCGTATTTTGATTTAAGGGATATATCAAATACAGAGAGAGAATAAAGTGATTCTTTGCAAACCAATAATCAAGTTATTCAATGAGTACCAAATAGTTAAGTGTTTTTTCTTAATGGCTTATTGTTTCCAAATCCAAGTCCTAACTAGAATATGTTAGTACCTTCTGGTGACTTTTGGAATTGTGGGAATAAAAGTCAAGAGTTTCATACAAAGGAGAAATCTTTTAATACTTTTAGAACTTGGTAATATGTATTAATAGAATACCATATATACCTTTACTTTTTGGGCATCTTCCTCGTACAATGAGATAGAATGGATAAGGAAGACAGGAAGGGAAGTTATAAAAGGAGTAATGTTTGTGTTTAATGGAAACAACACCCCACATGAGTAGATCCTAACCCACGAGTTTATGGTGAAGGTTATCAAACTTTCTCCTCTGAGATGATGGGTCTCTCTCCTCTATTTTCTTACTTCATACCAACCTTTTAGGGTTTCTTCTTTAGCCTATATAAGTATGTATGGTATTCACTCAAAGAAGATAAAAATAAGACAAAATCCCCATACATACATGAATCCTAAGAACACGAGGCACTGCTCCATCTTTCTCATTGAATAGAAGGAAAGAGCATGACCATGGAAAATAACCCTGATCTCTGTGGAGGAAGCGAAGGACCTTTGGGGAAACTCTACGATCTCACTTCTCCCCACCATAATACCCAAATACCCCTTTGAGCATTTTGTGGAACTCGTGAAGACACTGGGATCATCTTTCAGCTTCCAACGACCCTAGAACATGAAGTCAGTGCTCCAACTGACTCACCTAGGGCATGACCTAGCCGTCGCGATGAGGTAGAGGGTTAGAGTAAGATAGGGTGAAGACTGATCCATGCATGCGATGAAGAGGAAGAGGTGTTGCTAACCCACAACTCTATCAATAGCTTCATTGGCCCTCATTGTCCTAGGTGCCCTCGCCAAAATCCAACTCAAGGAAAGGCCCGACGAGCCTCCCAAGAGGTGTTCGACCCCTTTCTAAGTCACTGAAGACCTGAGAGAGGGAGGCATCATGTTCTCAAAGCCAACCATTGTGTCACCGGTGTACAAAATCACACACCCAAGGCGGGAGTCACCCTATGCGAGGTGGAAGGCAAAATAGAGTCAAAAGACTCTATTGCCCCTACACACACACAAGGCCCAAGGACCATGTGGTCATCAATGTGCTGGTAAGTCAATAATATAGTATAATGTCAATGTGGCAATGTTCGATTGGTCCAGATCATCATAACTTGAAATAATTCTAGAATTAAATTAGTAACTCGAATGACGTATTATATATGAAAATTGATATGAAAAATGAGAAAAATCTAAATAAAATAATTTTAGAGTCTAATTATGCTTCTAATTCTAAAAGTGATGCAATATGTACTAAAGTGGCGATTAAAGCATAAAAACCCTAGTTTTGGATATTATCAGATGGAATAAGTTAAAAACCTCTATTTTATGCTATTATCTAATATTATGGACTATAATGGTAATATAATATGGTTATGATTATAATGATAAGAAACTAGGTTTTCTAGAATGGATGATCCTTAACATGTTTAATTAAGATCTTGAACATCAATGATGTAACTTGTTATAACCTTATTGGGATTAATCTGACATAAGTGTTCCTAATCCAATAACATGGTAGATTCGAAAATCATGGCAACACTTAATATGAATTAGATTTCTTAAGTCACTAAATCGATGAACCTAGGAATTGGAATATCAAATCTTTTTTTTTTTGTGAAGTCAGGGAGCTCTTTTATTCATCCCGCCTCCCTCAAGCAGGCTAAAACATTGGAATTCATACAATTCATATTAGAATGCTCGGAAATAAACATGGTAGTACTACTACCATTACATATTTCGGAACTAATGATTTTCATCAGCTCCTTAGGGATGGTTCTATAGGTTAAGAGTCCTTCCCGGGTTTTTGGGTGGCATTTAGCCAAGGTATCCGCAGCCATGTTACCTTCTCTTCGAGTGTGAGTCACTTTCCACTCTTTCTTCATATTCCTCCTGATTTCAGCAATCCATGCTGCCATCCTCGGGTTTTCTTCAGGTTGCTTTGCCACAACTATTCTAGCTTCAGAAGAATCTGTTTCAATGGTGACAGAAACTATATTTAGATCCTTAGCTATACTGACGGCAAGGTTGATAGCTTGTACTTCTGCCATCAGAGCATTGTCGGCCGAGATTCTTTTACTCCATCCTCCTTCCCACTGTCCCCCGCTATTCCTGCAAACTACAGCAATACTAGCCGTTCCATTTTTGTAAGCTGCATCTACATTGAATTTCAGCTCATTGGGCGAAGGTGGGCACCAGCAGGCATTCATGCTTTTAGGCTTCTTGGGACTGTTAACCTCCGCACGCACTTCTCCATTAAAGAGAGCTTCCGATCTGATTTGGTTAACTTGGAGACTCATCGGCGTTGCTATCTTCTCCATCACCTCTTTGTTCCTGTACCTCCAAATGTAGTGACACCCTATGATTATCATGTTGGTTACTTTTGCTTCTTGTGTCAAACACCATTCCAGCCACTTCCACAGATTATCCTCCCCGAAGAAATGGTTCCAGTGATTTCCTTCTAACAAGTCCTTCCAAATCGGGGCCGCTTTTGCGCAGTCTCTCAGCGTATGGAGTATGCTTTCCTCTTGTCTGCCGCAGCGATGACAGCTACTGTCATTGGACATGTGCCGAGCTTTTCTTTTGCTGTTTGTCAGTAAAGCATTATGACCTACCAACCAAAGGAACATCCGCACCTTAGCAGGGGCCTTAGCCTTCCACACCAGGTTCCATTTTCCTTCTACTTTGATATCCTTCAAACATCTCAATCTTTTGTAAGCAGATTGGGACCGGAATTGTCCATCATCTGTATGCGCCCAGACGATGATATCCCTCCCATTTGTTTTATCTGGTACCTTGATCTTCAAAATTTCTTTCAGGTCCTCCTCTATCACGTACTCTTTGAGAAAATCCTCGTCCCAAGCACTATCCAAATTGACAAGGCTTGCAACTTTAAGGTCTTCGAGTTCTGGGGGAATCCGTTTGCAGGTCCTCTCCTTCAAGGTATGATTCGTGCCCCACCATTTATCTTGCCATACGTTGAGAGACTCACCAGACATAGGGTTCCAGTAAGTGTTTTCTTCCATGAACTCTTTACATTTGAAGGTTGCACGACCCAATCTTGATAGGTTAGGGATAATAATACTACCTCTATTTTTCAACAACCTGTTCTTCATGCTTTGACACCAGATAGAGTTTCTTCCTGCCATGACGTCCCAACAATGCTTACTAATTAGAGCTAAGTTCCACTCTCTCATGGCCTTAATGCCCAATCCTCCTTCGTTTTTGCTCGACGTCATCTTATTCCATGCCACTAATGACACCGGGTGTGCCTTGTAGTTGCCACCCCAGATGAAAGATCGGATGCTGCTGTCGATTCTATCGTAGATCTTCATTGGTAAAACCAAGGTCTGCATTATATAACCTGGAATAGCAGTTAAAGTCGCCCTCGCCAAAACAGTTCTACCAGACAGAGATAAGCTACGTGCTGACCACGCATTGATGTTGTTGCTAAGGTGGTTAAGGATGTCCCCATACGTTCCATGGTTCACTCTGCCATGTATCAGTGGCACTCCCAAGTACTTTCCCAGGTCCTGTACTTCCGGGATGCCACTTTGTCTGCAGATTCATTTCCTTGTTCTTCTGGGTACAGCTCTGGAGAAGTAAATGCTCGATTTTGCTATAGAGATTGCCTGCCCCGACACAACCCCAAAATCCTTGAAGCATTTCAGAATAGTGTCCATTTGGGTTTGGTTGGCCTTGGCGAAAAGAATCATGTCGTCTGCGAAACATAAGTGAGATATCCAAGGACCCCTAACAGATAGTTTGCTGGGTGTCCATTCCTTCTTCGCAACCTTTTCCTCAATTAGCTGGCTTAGCCTTTCCAAACAGAGAACAAAGAGATATGGAGAGAGTGGGTCTCCTTGCCGGAGACCTCTAGTTGCCTTGAAGCTTCCTGCTTTTCTACCTTGCCAAATAACAGTAGCATTTCCCCCAGAAATCGAATTAATGATGTAATTAATAATACTACCCGGCATCCCAATCTTCTCGAGAGTATC